>CM029016.1:64270110-64377084 GCA_016801055.1 Panax notoginseng
TATTTTATTTTATTAATTTAATAATTGCTACATTATTGTTGTTTCAATAATTGTCACTACACAATATTTTCCATTATCAGATCAATATTTTATATTATTTGAATAATATTATTAGATAGCATTATTGGTAATGTCTAAGGAAGTTCTATCTAGAAAAGGGATTTGGTCACCTAATTGCGTGCCAGTAAGGAAAAATCTTTATCGAAAAGCCTCATCTTTCTTGGGAACGACTTAGTTGTCATTATTCTGATTCTGTAATATTATTTGTGAGTAATTAATTATTGATTTATATGATAAAGAAATATTTATTTTATATGAATATAAATGAAGGAATTAATGTTGATGTATTTTATCAGTATTTTGTTGGAATGGAGGTATTAAAAATCATCCGTATGTGGATTTTAGTCATTTTCTGTTTAGAATTTGGAAAACCTTTCTTCTACAAATTTGTAGAGAATTAAATTTTATATGAAATGGACATAAGATTCATATTTTTTTGATAAAGGGGCTATTTACTATGAATTATTGAAGTTTTGGAAATAAATGTTTTTTTATTAAAAACATGGGTGGGCCGCACTTTTGTTTTTTATGGAAAATTGCTGAAATTTCAAAGTGTGGTGTGCATGAATAGCAAAGGGTGGAAGCCACCGGTAGCAGGTTAGTCTACATTAGTGTTCTGGTATTTTCCTATAAATAGGGTGCTTAGATAGAAATGAAAATCACACCAGAATCAGAAGTTTTTTTCTCTATATATCGAGCGTATTTTTTTAAGTATTTAGATACTTTGAGAGTTGTTAAGCAGTGCAAGTTTTCTTCAGCATTATATACAATATTTCAGTCAGAAGTACTTGTCTTTTGAGGTAAGAGATGTTATTTTCTTCGTAAATGATGTTATTTCTTTTAATATCATTATACTGAAATATTGATATGAATTTTATTATAAAATTTTTACATTTTCATGTCGAAATTACTATTCACGTATACGACAGTATTCACGTATACGGCATATTCACGAATAGTGTACTATTCAAGAGTACTATTCACGAAGTATGATTTTTCTTATGAAATTTTTACCTTTTTGTGTCGGGGTTACTATTCACGTATACGACACTATTTATGAATACGGCTGTAACGCCCCAAAATCTGGTCTATCTTCACACCAAAATTATGTGCATCATGAGTATAACTTCTTCCAAACATACATCATTATATAGTTAAATATAACAACATACATTCTTTAAATGCCAGGGTTTATTACCTTATAACCTCGTTCATTACAAATAATGATAATTACATTATTCTTTATATTTTACAAGAGTGACTTTTATTTGCCACTAAGGATACATAATTGTTCATTAAACTAATCTATAGTTTAATTAAACTGTTCAACATTACAAGTCTTTGCTTGATCTTCACGCTCATTCATATACTGAATGGCACTTCATCTGGATACCGATAAGTTTGATCTTTACGGGATCCTTAAGTTCTTTCTAATATCGTTCGCTGAAATTTTTTTTATTTAAAGCAAGTGTGAGCATTCAATTGCCCAGCAAGTCATAGCAGTTGAATAAACAACTTCAAGAATTTAAACATTCTTTTAAGACTTCAATAACCGAACAAAGGTTATGAAGTAGCTTGAATAATAGGAATAATCCTGTTTCTTATCATTTTAAAACATTATTTACATTCACTTTGAAATATTTTTATTCTTCTACCTTTTTCATACACATCATGTCTGGCTAGAATCATTAGCACAGATTTATCAATAACGGTTCATGTATAAACAAAACATTCTCATATTGTACAGTTTAATCACAGAACAGTTCATCTCATAGAAACACCGAAGTGTTAAAATTGTGGCACAATGCCTCATACGTTCTACCACCTTGTACAAATATCGCACATTTGCACATAGACAAAACTTCTCAAGTTCAACATCTGAGAAGTTTAAGAAACTAGCATTCATATAAAATGAATGAAGTTAGGAAACTTGCCTTATGCACAACTACAGCTTACGCTGAACTGCTCATTCCAATCCCTATATAACACATAAGGAAAAAGTACATACACCAATTAGTCACATACTTGACTTACACATTGGTTTACTTAACTTTACTTCTTAGGGTTCGCGTTCTTGCAATTTAAGTTTACGCGACCAAGTTCCTTTACCGCTTTATGGCTTTATGACATACGGAGATATCTTATTCATATGATCATCATCTTTGATGATTTATATTTTTATCTTCTTATTATTACTCTTCTAGGACTCATCACATATCGTGTCTCTGCTAGTAGTCCATATGGTACTCTGAATGGTTTCCCACAAACAAGTTCCCGTCTCGTCTACACTGTCTTTCACAGTGAGTTAGATCAATTGCAAGTTTCGTATATACCTCTACTCTCTGAAGGAATTGTTTAGCCCAGCTCCCATATGTCAACCATCAAATATTATGATTGTACCACAACCTAAAGTTTATCTTAACTTATCTGAAATATTAAAACTATAATGTTCATTAATTTGCTTCCTTGTCCTTATGGCTTTCTGGAAACTAAATGCCTTACCTCAGGATTCATTTCTTATCGTTTAAGTCATACAGTCTTTTGTATACTCAAAACGATCATTCAATGTCAATATTATACGTTCATAGCATTAAGCATTTTACATTACCTTATTCATATCTTACAACGTCCTATTCATTTGACTCAGAATGTTATCCAAGTTATACTTATTATCTCGGCTTCTTAACGTGATACGTCATTGTCTTCATTATCTTATGGTCAAACCATACACGGCGTGTAGGTTTTGCCCGTTTAATATTCGCGTACACTCAACCCTTGCGTCGGCTAAAGTGTTTAATGCTTACTTTCATTCTATCCTTATTTATCCAACTTACATTAAGACTTTCATTAATATTATTACCGTTCGTTACCGGTTTCTTGATAATTCATATCTTAGTTACTACTTTCATCAACGTCTAAGTCATACAACCAAAGTATACTTAGAACGTTCGTTCGAATCAAATACGATTCACGAGGATCGTTTGCGTATTCAACAATCACATTATTTGTCTCTTAATTTCTCATTCAACCTTTATGAAAGTAGTATGCACACAAGCCAATTATGTTTGATGATAAAGTATATACTTTCTAACAATCTTATTCATTTATTAATAAAAGTATTAATTTATTAAAGACTTTTAATTATCTACATGATGTTGTTTTATAATATGTGATAAACCCATAGTTTTTAGCAATGCTTTTAGAATAATGATGATGATCATTCTAATGAGATCTAAATTCTTAGAAAGCTTAAAACTAAAATAGTTCCCAATCGTTGGATTACTAAATTGGGGATTAGTGAATCCGGATAGATTGGTACATACGTTGTTTGCTCATTGGATGAGGATAATTGATCTCATGATCATTTGTGTGGAGACAATAAAGCAAGTATGTAGGTACTTATTAGAGAATAAGTTCACTGAACGTAGCTTGCTAAGGAATACCTAATGGAGTTTTGCTTGCCTGTCAATAAAAATTCATGTAGTGATAGTAGTACAAGTGATCCTTAGACTTGAGATCATCATAGTATTTTGTGTATGATGAATTATACTTTGACTTATTCCTTAAGACCCTTAGGGTATATCAAAGGGTATGATTGGGTATAATAAGTCGTACATGGAGATAATGCATGATCAATAAAGAATCTACCACTTCTAGTAAAAGAAGAGAAATGTCCTATGTGATTCGATACATGACAACTCAGTAGTCCTTGGCCAAGACATAATGAAATTAGAAAGGAGTTTCTAATTTGCATTAGTTGGAGTTGTGCATTTAAGAGTCGAAATACATATAATTAAATAAAATAAGACTTGACAGTAATTTCATGTCTTATATTTAATTGGGACATTGTATGGTAGAAGAATTGAATTGTACGATAACTATTTACTCAAAGGTTCTTTTATGATTAATGTTGAAATCTATATTATCTGAAAAGTCGTTAATCACTAGGTAGGCTTATCCTAATTGTAGAATAAATATTATTTATTTAAATAAATTAATAGCCTAATTTATTTATTTAAATAAGATTAGAATTGTTCTAATTAATTTATTCACAACCGGTTTAATATGGAGAACCTAAAGGGTCACACCATAAAAGGAAGAATAATTATTTAAGAAATTAATAACATAATTGTAATAATAAGTTAAGTATATTTAATTTAATCTATGGTGATACAATAAATTAAATAGCTTAATATTTATTATTTAATATTTTAGAAATATTAAATATAAATTAATAAGAAGAGTCTTATTATTATTATTACTATTATTATTATTTAATTCCTAAAGGAGTTTGAGAATTAATTAATAAAAGTACTCTCATATATTCCTAATAAGATTAGGAGGTAAATTAATTAAAAGATTTTAATTAATTATTCCTAATAAGATTAGGAGGCTAATTAATTAAAGGATTTTAATTAATTAAAATAAAACTCAATTCCTTAATTGTTAAGGAGGGTTGCCCACATCTATGAATAAGAGGAGTCTTATTATGGGTGAGGGGTTGTTAACGTTTTCATAGAATACGTGATTCCAACAGTTGGGAGAGTACGCTCATTTTCTATGAGAGATAGAAAAACTAGGGTTTAGCCAAATACCCATCTTCTTGAATTTTTTTTCTTTCTTGGTGGATCACCTCTAGAGACCAAACACTTGGGTGGCTAATGTTGATCAAAGGAAGGAACCAGACCCGGTGGATTCAAGTTGAACGCGAAAAGAATTGGAGGTGAACTTGTACTTGAGGAAGCTCGAATCTTCAAAGGTATGATTCTTGTTCTTCATATCTTTTCATTTAATTAATAATTGTACATAAAGGATGATCCGGGTATATAGTTTGTAAAATTTTAAACTCTGATTTTTACACATTTTCTTTGATTGCGTTTATGAATATTACAAACCTTACAGTGGTATCAGTGCCAAACCTTTATGCAAATTATTAATTATTTTAATTTGATATGTATATTGATATATGTTTAGAATAATTTAATTGTGCATAATTTTATTGTATAAAATTTATTTAAAAAAAAACTCGTGAATCTTGTTTTATTTTTTTTCCCGCTGGATTCATGCTTATTCATGATTCAAACTGCAGTAACAGCGTTTAAAAAAAGGGATGATTCACAGTTTGCAAGACAAGTTTCACGGAAGTTATTATATATATATATATATATATATATATATATATATATATATATATATATATATATATGAACTTGCAGAATGATTTCCTGATTCATAATTTGGTGATATATTATATATGTGATATTAAATATCACGCGAATTAAGGATTGAACCGTAATTTTATATATAAATATATTATTCTTAATTATTTTGATATTAAGATAAAAAGTTTATTTTAATCTTAAAATAAAGAGTTTATTTTAATCTTAAAATTAAATTTCATGCTAACTAATTAGAGTTGGAATTGGATTCCATGATAAATAATTGGAGTTGAAATTAGATTCCATATTTTCTAAAATAAAGGAGTTTATTTGTGAATAGGAAAGTGAATTCATCTTTCCTTAAATAAAGGAGTTTATTTAGATATGAAATAATATTTCATATTATTCAAAATAAAGGAGTTTATTTGTGAATAGGAAAGAAAATCCGTGTTTCCTTTAATAAAGATTTTTTTTTACTTGGAATTGGATTCCATAATTAATTAAAATAAAGAAGTTTATTTTGATTAAAACAAAATAATTTATTTTATTCAAAATTAGATAAATTAAAATAAAAAAGGTTTATTTTGATTTAAATTTGGATTAAAATAAAGGAGTTTCTTTTGATTCAAAATTAGATTTTATACTAACTAAATTTGTCCATTAAATGGTATCAAATATATATATATATATATATATATATATATATATATATATATTGAATGTTTATTATTCATGATATGAATGTTATTTATTGATGTATATGGTGATGTGTATGATAATAAATAAAATTAATTATGGGCTATTGACCAATGTGATTGGATTTTATTTTAGTTGGATGCATGAATGTATGTGTTTTATTAAATGGGGTCTGCATACCTTGTCTTCTCTAATTTTTTTAATGTAAATTCTATCTTCCTTCTATGTGCTTCCCCTTGACTGTTGATCAAGGTTTCTATTTATTTTAAATTGTTTTGTAATAGGAATAGTTAAAATTATTATGAAAAATTAGAGATTAAGGAGCAAGGAGCGCTTGAAGACCCGTTTGTAATGGAGTTCGGGTTTAAATATAATTGTTATATTTAAATATTAATTCTTGTACTCCTAGGGTTTGACCTTTTGGTTCACTTGGTGGCTCTAGTGAACTAAACTAGAATAAAAGTCTATAATCAATCTCGATAGAAAATAATATTCTATATGTGCATGCTTATGTATATATATATATATATATATATATATATATATATATATATATATCATGAAAACATGCTTCGCGTGTTAATATGACGCGTATCAAAATGACACAAATTAATAACAAACCCCTCAAATATTTTATATTAAGTTGTAACTTTCAAAGATATTTGGAATATCGAACGTCGCCTTCTAGCATGATAGAAATAATAGAGTATTGAATATTTAATATGAGTTTGTTGTACACACACAAGAAAAGTATTAAAATTTAAGATGTTGTTTTTATTACATATGATGTTTATAAGGAATTGAACAGTACTGTTTTGTTGTGCACACACAAGGGCTGTAGTTTTCTCTTCACTTATATGAAAATGCTGGGTCTGACTTAACTTAAATCATTTAAGTTCGGATGTGCACACACTTGACCATTATGATTTAAAAGGCAAAATACAAGGAGTTACATAGTTGATGTAATTGACAAGAGTTGTCTACCTATTTATTTATATATAGTTTGTTGTACACACACAAGGCTATATACATTTGAAATGGAATCCTTATTCTCACTAGCATATCTTTAATTAGATATTGCCGAACTATATATGTTGAGGGTAATATAGTTTGAAGAAAATAGTGGGAGATACCAATTTAAAACAAGACCTAATTTATTTTGATAATTAATAAAAGAATGTATACTAAAATATTGTTAATTACAAATTCATTTACAGAATTTTACAATGTCTAAATTACTATCACTGCGAAGCATATTAGATGCTATTTAACCGGACCGTATTAAACGGATTGGTTAAGAAAATTGAGAAAAGTTCTCACGGCTGAAAAGCTATCTTATGTTCTTAATACGCCTATCTCTGCAATGGTTGCAGATAATGCCTCTGAAGAAGAGATTGCTACTCTTAGAAAGTGGCAAGATGATGCACAGTTGGCTCAATGCTTCATGCTCGCATCCATGAGTAACGAGCTTCAGCGTCAGCATGAAACTATGGATGTTCATATTATATTCCTGCACATCAAGTAGTTGATGGTGAGAAAAGTAAGACAGATAGATATCAGATATCTAAGGAGCTCTTCCGATCTAGAATGACCGATGACACTACAGTACAGATAAAAGTCCTTAACATTATTGATCAATTAGGACAACAGATTTTGTCATGGGTGGAGAGTTAAGCAAAGATTTGATCTTGTACTCACTCCTGGACTCCTTTCACAATTGTTGTGAATTTTTCATATGAACAAGCTAGATATCAGCCTCGCTGATTTACTTAACATGTTAAAAAATGTTGAGAGTCACTTTCCAACCAAGAAAGACCATGTCTTACTGGTAGGGCCCAAAGGATCTTCTGAAAAGAAGAATGATTCAAATAAGGTAAAAGAAAGGCAAAAACAAAGGATAATAAGAATAAAACTAATATGGATAGCAAATGAGTTTGCTTCCGCTGCAATAAGCCTGGACACTGGAAAGAAACTACAAGAAGCATCTTGTAGAGGCTCACCAGAAGAAGCTTAGTGAAGCTTCGGTTACAAATATAGTTTTTTTCATGATTAAAATAAATTTTTCTTTAAGTTAAGGTTCTACTTGGGTATTGGATACCAACTTTGGTTATTTTAAATATAGATTTATGAAGGGACCAAACAGAAGTAAAAAGATAAACAAATATAAGTAATCCTATGTGTGGAAAATGAAGCAAAGGTTGTCACATTAGCCATAGAAACTTATAGTTTAGCAATGCCTACTAGAAAATCTATTAAGTCAATAAGTTGTTATTGTATTCCAATTCTTGTTAGAAACATTATTTTCATTTTATTTTTGGACAATAAATTTTTTGGTATTATAATTAAGAACAATTGTTGTTCTATTTATAATTATAATATTTTTATAGAACTAAAATATTTCTTAATGGATTTTGTGTACTTGACTTACGTAAAAAATATATTTTGCAAATTGAACAAACTAGTATAAGAAAGGGAGATGATCATTCAAAGAGTTGAATGTTTGTATTTGATGAAATACAAGTATGAATTATTTGAAAAGTTCAAAGAATTCAAAAGTGAAACGAATTGGCAAAGTATTAGGATTCTTTGATCGGATCAAGGAAGGAATACTTGTGCAATGAGTTTCTAAATCATCTCAAATGGTTTTCTCACAATGGACGCCTCATGATACACAATAATTGATTGATGTATCTGAAAGGGAAAATCGTACATTGTTGGACATGATGTTGTCCATAATGATTTTACCGACATTCCAGTATCCGTCTGGGATAATGTCCTAGAAATGGGTGTATATCTACGAAAAAGGTAACCTCAAAATCCAGCCACAAGACTCCATTAAAGTTATGGACATGGAGGATTCCTAATCTTAAGTATGTTAAGATAAGGGGTTGTCCAACTTATGTAAAAAAGTTTCAAAGGATAAGCTTAGGACAAGATTGACAAGTGTCGATTTGTGGGACAACCTAAAGTAAGTTTAGGGTATATGTTCTATAATTCTACTTACCAAAAGGTGTTTGTTGCGAAACATGTTGCCTTCTAAGATAAAGTTGTTTATCATTGAAGGGGCTAGTGGGAGGATAATAGAATCTTGGAGAGTTCAAGAATCACAAAACACTATAAGTCAAATAAGAGGAACTTGTAAATAGACCTATTGTACCACAACCGAATCGTAAATCTAGAATAGTACCGAAGATACCTAAGAGGTATGGATTCATCATAGATGATGATGATGAAGTACACATCATAGAAGATGATGAACCAATTACATACGATGAGGTAAGAGTTGTAGACACTCATATAAATGAATTAAAGAAAGTTTCTCAAAAATAGAACATTCGTTTTGATGAAATAATCAAAAGAGTTTGATTTTATCAAATATAAGAATGAACCTAGTGTATACAAAAGGGTCAGTGGGAGCTTCGTGACATTCCTAGTATTATATGTTGATATACTATGAATAAGGAATGACATACCAATGCTACAATCAGTAAAGATAAAGTTATCTATATTCCTCCGTGAATGATTTGGGAAGAGTACCTTAATTGGGGATATAAATCTATATAGATAGATTTAATAGGATGCTCGACTTAACCCAAGGAACGTATATTCATTTGATGATAAAGTCGTTTCGTATGGCAACCCCCATGGGATGTCTCATGTTGATGAGCTATGGAGTGTATCTTTCTTAATAGTCACCACAGACTCCTGCAAAGACAGATCGCATGAGTGACAATCATGTATATAATGAAATATACGAGACCTGATGTTGATCGGTCACATTCTAGAGAAGATCACTGTAAGACAGTCTTAAAGTACTTAGATGTGATTAAAATTTACGGTGGGTCCAAATTAAAACTAGAGTTCTTAACAGACTCAAGTTTTTTCAGACAGACCAAGACAACAGAAAATCCACTTTAAGGTAAAACGTTACCTTGAACGGTGGTGCAGTGAATTGGAAAAGTTTCAAACAGCAAAGAGTTGTTAGTTTAGTGATAAAGACAAAGTATATAACTATAAATGAAGCCGCAAATTGATTGTTTGGATGAAAAGTTCATTACAGAACTAGGAATAGTTCCTAAGTTTCATCTTGGATCTAAACATGTATTGTGGCACTTTCATTTGATTATTGGAATCATTGAAAGATGGGAAATCACTATAGAGATAGTGGACTCTCAAGAACAACATTACATATCTATTAACTAATGTTTATCCAACAGCAGGATAATCATCACTTAGAGAAGAAGGGTATGAGATACCATGGCGAATGGCTTTAGTGCAAGTGGGAGATTGAAAGTAGTATGCACACAAGCCAATCATGTTTGATGATAAAGCATATACTTTGTAACAATCTTATTCATTTATTAATAAAAAGTATTAATTTATTAAAGGCTTTTAATTATCTACATGATGTTATTTTATAATATGTGATAAACTCATAGTTTTAAGCAATACTTTTAGAATAATGATGATGATCATTCTAATGAGATCTAAATTCTTAGAATACTTAAAACTAAAATAGTTCCCAATCGTTGGATTGCAAAATTGGGGATTAGTGAATCCAGATAGATTGGTACATATGTTGCTTGCTCATTGGATGAGGATGATTGATCTCATGATCATTTGTGAGGAGACACTAAAGCAAGTATGTAGGTTCTTATTAGAGAATAAGTTCACTGAACGTGACTCGCTAAGGAATACCTAATGGAGTTTTACTAGCCTGTCAATAGGAATTCCTGTACTGATACTAGTACAAGTGATCCTTAGACTTGAGATCATCATAGAATCTTATGTATGATGAATTATACTTTGGTCAAACAAGTCATCTATTCTTGGCAACAGATATTTATTTTTAATAGTGAATTTGTTTAATTCCCTATAATCAATGCAAAGACGCATTCACTCATCCTTCTTCTTCACGAATAACACCAGCGCTCCCCACGGTGATACACTAGGCTGAATATATTTCTTGTCTAGAAGCTCTTGCAGTTGTACCATTAGTTCCTTCATCTCTACCAGAGCCATTCTGTACGGGGCCTTCGATATTGGAGCAGTTCTTGGTGCTAAATCGATCACGAACTCGATTTCTCTATCAGGCAGAAGTCCTGGAAAATCTTCCAAAAACACGTCTACAAAATCCTTAACCATTGGTGTCTCCTCCAATTTCATCTCCTTCTTCTTTTGAGTATCGACTATGTAGGCTAAATATCCTACACAGCCTTGACTCAATAATTTCTTGGCCTGCATATTCGTCAGACATCTCATTTGTCTATGCGATTTGCTACCATAGAAAACTACCTTTGACAGAGTCATAAGGTTTACACATTTCTTCTGGTAGTCAATTATTGCCCCATAATTGAATAGCCAATCCATTCCCAATATAGCATCGAAATCTCTGCATTTTATCGGTATTAAATCTACTGTCATATCATTCCCCTTAAAGTTCACCATACAGTTCTTGTATACAAACCTAACAGTAATCACTTCCCTATTTGCAATCTCTATGTTTAAAGTGAAATTCAACTCTTCACTAGGTATTTCTAACCTCTTAGCAAATTCATCAGATATAAACGAGCAAGTAGCACCCGAATCAAATAATACGTATGCATTTATATCATTGATTGGGATAATACCTGACATGACATCTTTTGATTGCACCGCATCCTGCACCGTCATATTGAAGGTTCTGGCTGTGGGCTTATTTTACGACGTTGGTCCAGCAATAGTCAGTGCACCTCCACCGCTATTTCCCTTGCTTCCAGCTGTCTCACCAGATTTCTTCTTTGGACACTCGCGAGTAAAATGGTCCTTCGACCCGCAGGTGTAGCAAACATTCTTCTTTGGTTGATTGCAATTTGGGGCAATGTGACCCTCCTAGCCACAGTTAAAGCACACACACTTTCCCCTTAAGCACATACCCGAGTGAAACTTTCCGCACGTAGCACATGCGTCAATGTTCTTCTTCTGCTGGTTACCTTGCTGATTCCCAGCCCCCACGTTTGCATTCCACTTCCTCTTCAAATTATTGTTACCATTCCCACCGTTACCACCACCACTATTCTTAGCTTCACCTTCATTCTTCTTCTCTCTCTGCTCTTGATTGTGCTTTGTTACAGCCTCGCCTCCACTCTCAGCCAAAATTTCTTTCTCAAGCACTGCTACAAATGTCTTTAACTGGAACCAGGAAACCCTACTGTACAACTAGGGCTTCAGTCCCTGCACGAATCTTCTTGCCTTGAGTTCATCCGTATTCACTTGATATGTCGCAAACCTTGCTAACTCGTTGAATTTTGTGGCATACTCCGACACCGTCATTGCACCCTGTTTCAGTTCTAGAAATTGCCCTTCCATATGATTCTTTGAACTTTCTGGGAAATAGGTCTCAAAGAATATTTCCTTGAACCTTTCCCAAGACATTACCCCTTGACCTCCTCGGGTTTTATTGGCTTGCCACCAATAACTAGCCTCTACTTTCAACATGAATGTTGTAAAAGTAGTCTTCTGATTATCCCCTACCCTAGCAACATCGAAAACCTTCTCTATCTCCATGATCCAGGTCTGTGCCTCAACCGGATTCATGGACCCACGAAACTCTGGTGGCCCAAACGCCTTGAAGTCCTTAAATGTTGCAGTTTGATTCTGTGGATGATTCTGTAATGCTCCCGTCAGTAGCGTTACGAATTGCTGAACTAGATTAGCCTCATCATTATTGTTATTGGTAGGTCCCTGTCGTGGTTGACGTCTTGTAGGCATTTTCTACTAAAAATACACCCATTAGATTGTTTCTCAATTCTTTTAAGTATTTTATACTTAAGTTGCACATCATAAAAGATTATCATCACAAAACACATAACACTTGGAATAAAATAAAATAATAACTTTTATTCCTTCATAATCTTTTTGAAAACCTCATAACAATAGCATTACTGCTACTTATATTACTTTCCTGAACTACTAAAGTTCCAGGATAACATCATCATCATATCACATATGTTACATCACACTTGGGATTTACATAATATTTATCATATTAATAATCACATATCAGGTACATTCCTTACGATGTCCTACTAAGATACTGCGTAGCCTTAAGACCCTCTTCTTCCATAATACAAAACATTGGTCGGCGATCTAATATATATGATAGCAGCGTCTCGAATTGAATAGGATAACCCACGACCCGATCTTGAGCTCGATTGATCACGTTGTTGAATATGTTATTCATCTCCTCCATCTTCATCCTCTTTGCTTGTGCGTCTCTTCCTGCTATCCCGGCTTATTGATAAGCTTCCTCATACGCGTCTTTGGCTCTTGCCCTCTTAGTCGATTCCTCCCTCAACTTGTTCTTCAGCTCTGTAATCTCTGCTGTCATTCGTTCATTCTCTTCATCGGTGTGAACCAGCTTCTCTTCGACATTATTCAGACGTTCCTCTCGATCCTGAATCTCATTGTCCTTCTGCGCCATTATGATCTGCTGTTCAGCTACTGTCTCTTGTAACTCCTCCACGCTATCTTGAAGTTCCATATTGCGGTCATATACTTCATCGTACATACGGCCAGCTATCGAGTTAAGTTGAATCTCTTCCTCCTCGTCCTCCTCATCCTCATCCGACTGTGGCAACTCAACGGGGTCCTCCTCGTCCGTCTCTATCTCATCATCCTCATCAGGTAAACCCTCCTGCTCAGCCACTGTGACCAACGGAGCTGACTCCCGTGGCAGTAGTTGTTCTCACACTACCTAAATATCTCGAGACTCCTTCTCTCTAGGCATCTGGGATCCTTCTTCCCTAGCCCGACTGGATTCTCCTACATTAGTCATCCTGACAACAAAATTTTAGGTTTTAAATTACTAATCATTACTACTCGGCACTCACGAGCACATAAGTTGTAATCTTATAAGCACATAAATATTTTATTACTTTTCCCTTAACACTCGATAAGAGTTTATCACCACTATCTTTTCAAAGGTTACTTCACCTAAGGTTCATAACCTAAAGCCTTGATATCAATCTGTGACACCCCCAAATCTGGGTACTTCCTTCCCCTAAGACTTGGTGTTCACTTTCCATACATTTATACTATCTACCCAAATAAAATAATATTTAAACCATAAATCCTCCCTATAAAAGGGTTACATCATTAAATCCAAAAGTATCCCAAGTTGTCTAACCTTAAACATCATTCAATTGGGGAAATAAAATAATTACATCACATCATTAAATAAAAGTTTATCATCATAACCATAAATGAAATTACAGTTCTTCGTCACTTGTACGTTTTTCCCTTTCCTTTGCTATTTGAAGGCTCATCGATCTTCTCAACTTTAGCTGCAATAATTATATTTATGCAAGAGTGAGCAAAACAATTGCTCACTAGATATAACAATGAACAACAATAGAATAATAACAGCCAATGAATAGGCTCATCAATACTGAATAGTACTCTATCAAGAATAATCAACAACGAGAATCATAATAAGAAATATGTCTTAGGGTCATAAGACCACGAACTATGTCTACGGTTACAAGTAATCTTTCAACTCTAACCTTAATAGCTATACTATAGGAACTTCACGTACTTTGGGGGATCAGCCCTTTGTACCATGTATTGTGCACAAATATCTTAACACATTGTGTATCCCCTATAATAGGGTTGTTCTTCTCAGTTTTAGAGTACAAGTCCGCACCAAATAAAGTTTGGTTTAGATAAGCTTTCAAGGGTAATTTAAAGTTTAACGATCATCAACTAGAGGACTAGTTGACTCAATAAGGTTTGATTACACAATAGTTGTTTAATAACAACATAACATAGAACAATTGAGAGTCATATGTGAATTGACTATATACCAAACTCATGCTTGAAAATAACTAGAGAGCATAAGCATTAAATAAAATGAATAAAATTATAAACCTTTGCTTGAACAATAATAAGCTAGGTCTATGATCTTGTCAAATTAGAAAGTTAGTTACTGAATATACACTAATTGATAGCAAGTTAGAAACAAAGCTTGCTCAACATGATAATAGCTTATGCAACGTGATTGAAGTACAACAATTTAATACTAGGAATTAAAGTTCAAAAAGCATTTACTACAAAAGAATGAACTAAGGAAACTTGTTTAACTATAAACAAGTTAGAGTAAATCAACTATGATTAGAATTCCAATGAATTAGGGTTAAAGCATGCTCAATATAAAGAGATAAGGTTTTTGAAAACTTGCTCAATGTAAAGAGTAGGAATTAGAAACTTTCGTGATTGAGATAGGGTAAATAAACTTGCTCAATGTAATAATAGAACTAGCTCAACGAAAGTGTAGAGTTAGAAAACTTGCCTTAAGCGTAAGCTATAATATTAAAACTCACATTCACCTACACATTTTAGTGGAATCACAATATCTATTAGATATACTAACATACCATAACATATACATTTCTAGTTAAACTTGTTATTTTAGTACAAGTCTTACATTACCATTTACATTTCAGAATTTCCATGTGTTAACCTCACAACACTTAGCTAACATTCATTGTGTACATTAACTCATAACATGTCATTTCCATAATTTACTAAACATTTAACAACTTCAAAAGTATCAATGACATGACATGGTTATGTTTTAACCACCTTAATACATGTTTATTACATTAACACATCACTAACTAAGTTATAATGAGTGTCCAAGGTCTACAGAAATAGCAGACTTTATTGTCTGTGACTGGCTACGGTCGTGGCCGCGCCAGTTTTACACTTGATTACAGCGCTCCCGCGCGGCAGCTGCGCGCCCGCGCGATGCATCAATTTCAGTTTTGCAGAACGTGATTCGACACAGTTTTTAGGCCAACTAACACGAATTTCACCCACAAATTAGTGAAAAACCAACATCTACAATTGATATAAAACATTCACAAACATGATTGCTATCATACTCAACCACTTAGAATAATTTAACAATCACTTTAACTAATTTAATTCCTTAAATTTCATGTTTTTATACAAAAACTATATTTTTGACATCCTTTACAAAAATCGTCACTTTGATTACAATTCTACACCGAATTACTCCATTCAAATTACGTTATCTTAGTTTCTTACTAAACTAACATATACAAGACTCAATTCACAGATTATCACACCAATTGACCAACGAATTTTGTACTTTCATAAACCATATGAAAATATTCACTATAAACACTTTTCTTACTTATTAACCGTAATTAGCATAACCAAATCTTATCTAAATGCAAACTCTAACATCACAAACATGTATAATTACAATTATCAGTTATACATATCAATAATCCAACAAATTGAATTCATAGACTTAGAAGGTTTATGCCGTAAAATACATGTGTGTGTGTGTGTGTGTGTATATATATATATATATATAATATTAAGGTTAAAGAAAATACCTTCAATTAGCTTGGTAATCCTTACTAAAACCACTGATAATCACTATGAAAATTCTCAGGTTTCCTCTCAATCTCTCTCAAGTTCTCTATAATCTCAGTTTAGCAAATACCCAAGCTACTAACCTAGTATGCGTAAAACATAATAAACTGATATGGTCATAACTCGCGTACTAAGTTTTATCAGTTACAACATATAAACGTATAGTTTTAAATATATTATATTTATTATTTTATTTATTTTATTAATATTATTTAAAAATCCCAAAAGTCATAAGACTCCGTTTGGCAAAACCTTTAAAATTTAAAGACTTATTATTTTAAGCATTGTTTGGCAAAACTAAATTACACTCCTTTAATTTTAATAAATCATTTATAATATAGTTTATGGTCACCCTTAATTTACCAAATTAAATTAAAACATTATAATAGTTCATTTAATCATTATAATTCACTAACTTAATTATTAAATTAAATTAGAATGTTATCTCATAATAATTAATTTTCTTAACTCCTTAATTATTTATTTAACAAATAATTAACCAATCAAATCAAATTAAACAAATATTTATTAAAAATTTTAACAATAAACACATCAAATAAATATTTATA
This sequence comes from Panax notoginseng, assembly GCA_016801055.1. Classification (NCBI taxonomy): domain Eukaryota; kingdom Viridiplantae; phylum Streptophyta; class Magnoliopsida; order Apiales; family Araliaceae; genus Panax; species Panax notoginseng. Next base: position 64,287,041 of record CM029016.1, read on the forward strand.
TAATCCAATAAATATTTAATATTACCATTTGAAATTTCGAATTGTTACAAATACTTTTCGTCATTCTTATTTCGTCTGATTTCTGCACGTTTTTCGATAAAAACTTTTATTGGCTTACTTAACTTTTCACGATATATTATCGTCAAATATTTCGACATGCCGAACTCTCAGAAAGGCTTAGGTTATTCAAACCCTAACCCTTAGGTTTCGTCAGGTGAATAGTGCCTATTTCTTATTTTTCTTAGAAATATTTTTATTTTCAGAAAATTTTTATTTTCATCTTAAAAATTCTTACTTGTTCAGTTTAGCTCGTAGCTAGAATCCTCATGTCTTATAATCATCCCAGGTTCTAGAACGATTAATAAACACATAGCACAAAATAATATTAATAAAAATTCATTTTATTAATTTTTTTATTAATAACTAATTCATTAAACTTAAATTCTAGACAATCCGATTTTTCTCGAGTTGTCACAACGACACTATTCACAGAAAAATTAAAATTTCTTTTCTTTGTCCATGTTGTCTATTATGGTTATTATCTTTGATTGTATCCATATTTTGATCTTCATTCTTGAATTTTGCTCCATAATTAATTATTATGGAGTATTTTTGAACTTGGATAAAATAAATTACAAATCCTTAATCCTTGTCTTTTTATCTCACTAGATTCATTTTTTTAAAAATATTTTCATCATCCTCAGTCCTTAATGGTGATATAACTGAATATCTTTGGCCTGTAGTACAAAGATGAATGATTACTTGATGAATATCTTTGGCCCGTAGTGCAAAGATGGACAGGTGTTGAGATGAACATAACTAACTGGTGATACAAATGAATATCTTTGGCTCGTAGTGCAAAGATGAATATTTGATTCAAGATGTATATTGATTGATGTTACAGGGATAAAATATTGATGATGAACTTTTAAATCATAGAAGATAGTAGACTTCATTCTCTACTTAACTCTTCTAATGAATTGTTATTTTCGCTGCGAATATTGTTCTAAAACTTGTTGTCCATTATATTTTATCTGATTTATTGAAGGCTAACGATAATTTATTGTTCATTATCTTAGTCATAATATTCTTACTAGGCTAATTGAGCTCATCCTTTTCGTTTTTGTTCCATTTTTCTTATCAGGAGGTGAGAATATAGCGGGAACTATTCGGGGTGTGGAGTGATGTTTCAGGGCAGTTGTTTTAGCAGTTCTCACTATTTTTGTAAAATAATGTATCAATATTTTTAATGAGGACTTATTTGAGTTTGGATATTGTATAGAAGATAATATTGAAAGTAATATGCACACAAGCCAATCATGTTTGATGATAAAGTATATATTTTGTAACAATCTTATTCATTTATTAATAAAAAGTATTAATTTATTAAAGGCTTTTAATTATCTACATGATGCTGTTTTATAATATGTGATAAACCCATAGTTTTAAACAATGCTTTTAGAGTAATGATGATGATCATTCTAATGAGATCTAAATTCTTAGAAAGCTTAAAACTAAAATAGTTCTCAATCGTTAGATTACTAAATTGTGAATTAGTGAATCCGGATAGATTAGTACATACATTGCTTGCTCATTGGATGAGGATGATTGATCTCATGATCATTTGCGTGGAGACACTAAAACAAGTATTTAGGTGCTTATTAGAGAATAAGTTCACTGAACGTGGCTCGCTAAGGAATACATAATGGAGTTTTACTTGCCTGTGATTAGGAATTCCTGTAGTGATAGTAGTACAAGTGATCCTTGGATGTAAGATCATAATACTATCTTATGTATGATGAGTTATACTTTGACTAATTCCTTAAGATCCTTAGGGTATATCAAAGGGTATGCTTGGGGTATAATAAGTTATATATGGAGATAATGTATGATCAATAAAGAATATACCACTTCTAGTAAAAGAAGAGAAATGTCCTATGTGATTCGATAAATGACAACCCAGTAGTCCTTGGCCAAGGCAGAATGAAATTAGAAAGGGGTTTCTAATTTGCATTATTTGGAGTTATACATTTAAGAGTCAAAATACATATAATTAAATAAACTAAGACTTGACAGTAATTCTATGTCTTATATTTAATTGGGACATTGTATGGTGGAAGGATTTAATTCTACGATAACTGTTAACTCAAAGGTTCTTTTATGATTAATGTTGAAATCTATATTATCTGAAAAGTCGTTGATCGCTAGGGAGGCTTATCCCTATTGTAGAATAAATATTATTTATTTAAATAAATTAATAATTTAATTTATTTATTTAAATAAGATTAGAATTGTTCTAATTGATTTATTCACAACCGGTGGAGAACCTAAAGGGTCACACCATAAAAGGAAAAATAATTATTTAAGAAGTTAATGGCATAATTATAATAATAAATTAAGTATATTTAATTTAATCTGCGGTGATGGGATAAATTAAAGAGCTTAATATTTATTATTTAATATTTTACAAATATTAAATATAAATTAATAATATGAGTCTTATTATTATTATTACTATTATTATTATTTAATTTCTAAAGGAGTTTGGGATTTAATTAATAAAAGTACTCTCATATATCCTAATAAGATTAGGAGGCTAATTAATTAAAAGAGTTTAATTAATTATTCCTAATAAGATTGGGAGCCTAATTAATTAGACGAATTTAATTAATTAAAATAAATCACAATTCCTTAATTTTTAAGGAAGGTTGCCCACATCTATAAATTAGAGGAGTCTTATTATGGGTGTGGTGGGTTGTTGACTTTTTCACAACATACGTGATTCCAATTGTTGGAGAGTACGCTCTTTTTCTATGAGAGATAGAAAAACTAGGGTTTTGCCAAACACCCATCTTCTTGACTCTTTTTTCTTCCTTGGTGGATCACCTCTAGAGGCCAAACACTTGGGTGGCTAATGTTGATAAAAGGAAGGAACCAAACCCGGTGGATTCAAGTTGAACGCGAAAAGATTTGGAGGTGAACTTGTACCTGAGGAAGCTCGAATCTTCAAGGGTATGATTCTGATTCTTTATCTTTTCGTTTAATTAATAATTGCACATAAATAATGATTTGGGTATATGGTTTGTAAAAATTTTAAACTCTAATTTTCCATGCTTCCACTTAATTTGTGCAATTTGATTGCGTTCATGAATATTACGAACCTAACAATATGATCTTCTACTCAACGCGTCAGCTGCCACGTTCGCTTTCCAAGATGGTATTGAATGGTATGATCGTAATCTTTAAACAGCTCAAGCCAACGTCGTTGCCGCATGTTGAGTTCCTTTTGGGTGAAAAAATATTTGAGGCTTTTATGATCCGTAAAGATCTCCACTTTCTCCCTGTACAAGTAATGTCTCCAGATCTTTAGCGCAAAAACGACTGTTGCCAACTCTAGATCATGAGTAGAATAATTCCTCTCATATTCTTTGAGTTGTCGTCAGGCATAAGCTATAACTTTCCAATGTTGCATGAGAACACATCCTAAACCTTTGCTTGAAGCATTATTATAGATGACAAATCCCTCCGAACCTGATGTTATTGTCAGAACAGGTGCTGAAATGAGTGTCCTCTTGAGTTCTTGAAAACTCTTCTCACATTCCTCGCTTTAACCGAATTTTGTATGTTTTTGAGTCAGCTGAGTTAATGGAGTATCGATTCAAGAAAATCCTTTCATAAATCTCCAATAATAACTAGATAAGCCCAGAAAAAGCTACGTACTTCGGTTACTGACTTAGGTTGCTCCCAGCTTTTTTCTTCAATCTTCGTCGGGTCAACTGATATTCCATGTTTTGATATCACGTGCTCAAGGAATGCTACTTCCTCAAGCCAGAACTCGCATTTCTTTAACTTGGCATATAGCTTGTTTTCACGAAGCTTTTGGAGTATCAACCTCAAGTGTTGCTCATGATCTTCACGGCTTTTGGAGTATATGAGGATGTCATCAATAAACACAACCATAAAATGATCCAAATATTCCTTGAATACTTAGTTCATCATATCCATGAAGGCCGAATGAGCATTAGTCAATCCAAAAGACATGACTAGGAATTCATAATACCCGTACCGAGTTCTGAAAGCAGTCTTTGGAATGTCATCAGTTTTGTGAAACCCCGAAACCCTAATAAGACTCGGATATATAAATTCAACTATATTAATAAAATCTCTATGTTCTAAAAGTGTTATATGTTAATATACACTCTATTTAACAAACTAGGTTAAATAAATATTTGTCCGAAAAATGATGTCATTGGCACCTCGTGTTTAAAAATTTTCTTCCGAAAATGAACTTTTCGGTATATTTATTTTGACAAGTTACTTTGTTGTGCTTAAACTGACAAAACTCTTTGTCGTGCTTGTTTGGATTTGTAGAAAATCTAAGGTAGGAACCCTAAATTACAAACCCAAACCTTAGATTACAAACCATAACTCTAATTTGTAAATCCTAACCCTAATTAGATAGACCAAACCCTAATTAGGTTATCTTAACACCTAATCATGATTCCTAAACTTCAATTAGGTACTAATAAACATCATTAAGTAACCCTAATCGTAAAAACAGAAACCATAATCAAGATTAGTGAGGATTAGGGAAAAATTAAGCTACTAATTTGGTCAACTAGCTCATAAGTAGGTTAAAAGTCATCCACACAAGTTTTAAGACATCACATGACATGCTTCCTGTAAAGACCCCAAACTCGGGTACTTGAAACTCGAACTCGGTTCTTCAAGATATCATTTCTATGAGCGGAATAATACTAATAATAATAACAATAATATAAAGATCAACTTAATTTACATATTATCAGGGTCTAATCCCAAGTACGTAACCTTTAAACATTCATTACAACCCATGATACATAATATATGTCATACTTGTCTTAATAATATCAAACTATTACATAACATAGTAATTCGTTCATTCAGCAACCTTCCTTTTTCCTTTGTTCTTAGCAGAGCTCTCTGGTCGTTCACACTTAGCTGAAAATATTTAAATTAAGCAAGGTTGAGCATTTGAGTGCCCAACAAGTAATAGCAATTATATATATATAAGCTGAAAGGATTTAAATGTTTTCTTTGTACTATTCTTCTACAACAAGCCAATAGTTGTGAAGTATTCTGAACCGATAAATATAACATAACAACTCTCTTTCAAATTTTTGAAACTACATATTGACTCTAACTGGGGTTATGGTGACGTGCCACGAACATTGTTTTCATTTTTGAAAAGGTTAAACAGAAATTCATCTGTAAACCGTCATAACTTACGGGCACGGGGGGTGATCAGCCCGTTATGCCCTGCATTGATCAATACTACATACAAGAACGAGGGTATCGTTCACTCAGTCCGCCTTGGGCGCATAAATGTTTTCCCGTGTAGGGATGTTCATACTTGTCTGGGTTCTAAATCAAAGGTTTTATCTTGTTCAACAATAATCTATAATACAACATATATATATATATATATATATATATATATATATATATATATATATATATATATATATATATATATATCTGAATTACAATATACTAACATGTTGATAAGCAATGAGCGTATATAATATAAGGTTAATAATTTGTACAGTAATAATATAATTCGTAAATATTCTTACTCATGTCCATTGCATAAAGAAAATGCAAAGGTAAGATACTTGCCTGAAGCGCTGCTTACAAATTGCAAATTAGATTTATCGCTTATCTCACGACCTATCATTAATAAGATTGTTCGTTCGATTAGAATAACATACTATAACACATAACACTGCTTATTGCAGTCAGCACATAACCTAATCACATTGTCACATATGTTCTACAACCATTGAATCACAAATAATCACATATCTAATTCAATTATCAAAGTCCAAATCAATTTCTAAAATATGTCGGTTTACCGACTGCTTTATCGGGTAATTATCGAGTTTAATACTATTTTCTGTAACTCAATATCAATACGTATCAATCATATTATTTTTAAATGACTTATAATAATTTTTAAACATTCATTATTATTTATCATGAATTTTCAAACATCGGAATCATTATTAAATGATTTAAATACTAATCAATTCTATTATCATTAATATTTAATTAATATTAAACTATTAATGAAATTATTTTCAAAATATTAAAGTTATTTATAATAACTTGAAATACTTTTAAAGTATTAATATTACCCATAAATGATTTTTAAAACATTAAAAATTATTTTTAAATAATTATCATTAATATTAAAGTATTAATGTTCTATTTATCATAACATTAAAAGTCATTATTCATGACTTAAAATATTTTTAATTCATTTCTATCCTTTTAAATGATTTTTAAATTAATAAAACCATTTATAAACTATTTGTTTAATATACTTATTAAATAAATTTAATATCGTTAATAATAACTTAATAATCATTAATATTAAATTATTAGTGAAATTATTCTTTAAATATTAAAAGTTATATTTTATAACTTAAAATATCTTTAAACACTTTTTTTTCATTTAAAATGATTATTATAATATAAAAATCATTTTTAAACTAAATTATTTAATATAATTATTAAATAACTTTAATATCATTAATAAAAATTAATTAATGAAATTTACCTTTAAATAATGAAAGTTATATTTTATAACTTAAAATATTATTTAAATACCTTATTATCAATTAAAATAATTTTTAATATAATAAAATCATTTTTACTTAATTTATTTAATTCATTTAGTAAATTAATTATCATTAATATTTAAATATTAATGAAATTTATCACAAAATATTAAAAGTCATTAAAAATAATTTAAAATATTTTCTTATATCATAATATAATTTTTAATGATTTTTCCAATATTATAATTAAATAAATTAAATACTTTTAATATTTCAAAAATATTAAATATTTATGAAATATATTTAAAATAATTAAAAACTAATTTTCAGAATTTTTAATAATTTATTTGGTATTTTTAATAATTAAAAACTATTTTTTTTATTAATTAATTTCCGGAAAATAAAATAGTGTCTGTCACTAAAGGCCACCTATAGTGACAAAACTGTCGCTATAGGTGTTCTTCATGTTCTTGAGCATTCATAAGGCAGTTTCAAGGTCACTACTACAAAATAGTAAATAGACAACGCAGAAAAAACATTGTGGTTTCAGTCAGAAAAACGTCGTGGTTAAGGGTGTCATCTATTTGACACCCTTACACAACGTTTTTAAAACGTCGTGGTTAAGCACATTCCACAACGTTTTTTAAGAAAAAAACGTTGTAGATTTGTTTTTCATAAATTAGCAGATGCTTAAAAACGTTGTAGAATATATGATTCCACAACGTTTTCTGGATAAAAACGTTGTAGTTTAATATTTCAGACAACGTTTAGGCACTTTCACACAACGTTTTTAAAATGTTGTAGATTTAAAAAAAAGAAAAAAAAATTATTGTTCAACTATATTACCAATGCACCTGCAATATGCTAATGCCATAATATATAGCTAAAATTACAAAGAATATTAATACCATATAATACGTTTACATCCCAATAATTCTTTGTAATGCCAATTACAAAGAATATTAATACCATACAATACGTTTACATCTCAATAATGCCAAACTATCCATACATCTCAAATTCACTTTTCAATATAATTACTATTATATTGAATTGTGAATTTGACTACATCCACAAAATATACCAAACTATCCATAAAATTAAACTAATACCTAATTAAACTATCCATTAAAAACCTATAACAAAAAATAACAGAAAAAGATCCATATCAATGAACTGTAAACCTGTACACCACAAGCTGGTTAAGACATTGATTTTCCCTTGTTAAGCAAGCTAGCAATTTTGCAGCAAGAAGTGCCTCCATTTGTAGCCTCATCATCTGCCCAAATTAAATAAATTCCACAACTTCAAAATGTGAACTTAATGGTATCAGTCCTTATGCATAATAAAACATCACCCCACATATTTTGGCAAATTAAAACACAAGATAACATGTGTAGTATTTATTAATCATAGAGAGTATAATTATGCTTCCTTTTGTGCTTTGTTCTAATTTGCAGAAAATAGTATCCTGATTTTATCGACTTCAGTTCTCTTGCAAGGGATGCCGTTTTTTTCACCATAGATATAATTGCAATCTTCAAAATCACATACCAAGCTAAAATTTGCAATTGCCATAACACATGTATTCAACTATGGGATGAACAGGAAATTAAACAACTTACATTCTTGGCTTTCTTGAGGTTCCCCAATTCTTTTGGACTAATCTATATTCCTTTTCAATCATCTCTTCCCTTCTTCAGTCAAGAGCATCCTCTTTTCCTTGTTTTCTTCATTTGATGATTGTTTTTCCTTACTTTTGGCCTTCTCCATAGTGCTATGAACTATTTCAGACAATGTGGTGGTCGGTCTAGCAAGTTCCCTTGTTCACTGAAAATAATGGACAGATTAGATTACACATAGAAGACTATAGTGAAGCAAACTTTCATAATGTCCCATGCAGCAGTCAAACCTTTTATTTACTTAGACTAAAGAAATATGGAGGGAGAAAACAATAAAGACAAAGAATGATACAAATTACACCTGATCTTGTGTACAAAAGTGTAAAAAGAACCACATCTCTCTAACATTTTCCAGAACCAAGTTGCAGTGTAAAAATTGCATATTGGTGATTTTTGATAATGGTATTGGTTCTCATGAGATAATAATGTTAAATATTTTTTCTATATTATTGAGTATATCCTTGCAAATCTGTACCAGTGTTGGTTATTGATTTATTGAAACTCAACCTTATTCTCTTTTCTGTTAGGCATTGGACTTGATCAGGGGAAAAAATGTTTTGTTGCTGATGGATTCATCATTAGAAGGACAATTTGCAAATGAAGACGCATCATTAAAAGTACTTATATTTGGAGAAAATTATCATTACCAAAACGCCAGCAGCCATATCCCATGGTTTCAAACGATACTCCCAATAAACTTCTACAATTCCCAGAGCTACGTGGAACATGTCTACAGCAGCAGCTCCAAGCCTTCTCACACCCAATATATATTAATTCCAGAAAGAGAGTGTACAAATATGTTAAGCATGAGATATTCCACAAAATTTGTTCCTGTTAATGATACTACAACAACAGCAAAATGAGAGTTAAAAGAAGGCAAAAGCAAAAGGTTCTTAGTTCTTACCCTACTAACGTCAGTAAAATCTTTGAATAAATCGATATAGGTAGTCCATGCATCGTCATGTTCATACCCAAAACCGGTCACTAGAAGAGATTGATCCACCTATAATGCAGTGAATAAACTTTAAAATGTTAAAGGAAATGGTCAAAGAAGTTGAGATGTTATAAGGATATTAAGGATTACAAAGATAAAGCCTATAGACTCAAAGCCATCCACTAAACTTAAACAATGTAATCTTGACATAGCAGACAAACTCACCTTATCAGTTTTATTTTATATATTGCAATAAAATACTTTGAGAAGGCAGTAAATGCATTATCTAATGTGCAACACCTTGGTATTATATGTAGGTTCAAGAGAAAGAGATCAAATGATCAATTACCAGGATCGGAATCACGAGGCACTGGAGATGCTTCAGGATGGTACTTAAGAGACATGAGCTTTCGTTGACGGAAGGCAAGACCACCACAGCTTCCATCATTGAGATTTACATGAGTGACTTCCACACCATTGGGAAGTGATGCAGGGTCAACAGCATAGTTGTGATTATGTCAGATAGAGGAAATTGAGATGATATAAAACAAACAAATGGGAGGTCAGCATCATTCAACATCACGAAATTAGCTAAAAGACGGAGTATGTTTAAGGCTATAAATAACCAAAAGGATCTAAAAGTAGAAAACTTGGAAAACTTAGGTGGAGTTGTGTGCACATTGGAAAGTCATACGACTAGAGTTAGTTAATGAGCACACCTGAGCACTTATCTCAACGCAGCTAGTATGAAGGCCGCGAACAGGATTTTTTTGTAATTCAGTACAAATTCAATCTAATATGAACATGGAAAGTCTCTCTATCTCTACCACTGGAATTAAAATCCCACTCGGTATCCGTCTTATCCACCCATTCGTATGGGGCCTTGCAGGAAACACCACTTATTAAATTCACTCCTCAAACATTATATCAACAAAACATAGTTATTACCGATTGCATAGTAAACTTACAGAGGTTGTCTCATTGAAGAATTTTCTTACAAATCATGCGAGTTAGGACGAGTGACTTCACTTCCCGATACCCGTACATCTTCCCCAAGTTGATTAGAGCCACCAGTTCCAACTAGTCTTCTCTTTCTTGGAAATTTATATCCCATCTGTTTAAGCTTCTTAGATACTTGACGAGATGAAATATTTACATCCAAATCAAGGCCTTCAGTAATAAGAACGATTACAATCTGAAAGAACATCCACGAGGCAGAATTCAGGGGAACATCCAAAAGAGCAATCTGAAAGAACATCAAAAAGAACACCCCATCAGGCTTGAGTTTACCAAATTTCTTAAATTCCTCTTCAATTTCGAAAGCAGACGCAGGAATGAAAACATAGAATCAGTGATCAGGAATGAAAAGATTATATAACAAAAGAAAAAACACTGTCTACTAAGATATTTTCAGTTTCTGGGAATTGCTGTAGCCGTTGCTCTGGGAAACTGTAATTGTTAACTCTACCATTTTGCTCAACATTAGCAGGAATGACAAAATCTCTGGCCTGAAGATGCAAAAGGCAAACCAGCAGTCAGCACTTTGGCATAATTAGAACTTAGAACTGATGTAGATCAACAATGTCTTGAACCATATCTGTTGAAAAGCACAAGTAATCTCTACTTGCAAAAAACTTCAGTCAAATACAAGAGTCTGTCAATACATAAGACATACAAAACAAATAATAGGACACATAATGGTAGGCTGGTAGCTGAACTATAAACTACAAGCAAACAACAAATCAAGAATCATTAATAAAAAAATAATGTGTTGTACCATCAAGCTCTACATAACACAACTATTCAATCAAAAAGTAATCTTCCTTTAAGAACATGCTATTTTCTGGCAATTGCCAGATTGTTTATTGCGAAGTAAACTAACAGAAAGTACAAAGCGTACAACATTCTGGAGTGCAACCAACTATAACCATAAAGTAAAAGAGAGATTAATCAGATAGCATGACAGATATCTCAGCCGGTATCTGTGCGTACTCAACTCCAACAGTGAGGGCTTGAATAATATAACATGCTGCATAATTCTTCCCATACATTACATAGTAGAAACCCAAATAAAGTAACAATTTTTAGCTAGGAAATCTATATGAAAACAATAGCTATCTAAAATAAAAAAATGTCAAATCAAATTTGTTTCCAAAAAATAACCAACAGCATGCCTTTGTGATAAACCCTTCTAGTCTGAGACAATTTAAACCCAAAGGTCCCAAACCCCCTTGCTTCCCCAGCAACAAAACTAACAAATACATAGAAAATCAAAACCTTACTCAGTAAGTAGTGCTAAAGAAACCCTTTCATTTTGCCTCTTCTTCTTTACTTCTCCACGCACCGGCGACGTCGATTTTCTTCCTTGAGAAAGACGACGAAGGTTTACCCTGCTGCATCGGGTAGTGCTGTGACATATCAATCACATGCTGTGAGAAGCTTAGAGAGATGAGAGACGAATGCGATTGAAATATGCGATTAAGAAGTTTCGGTTCAGATCTAAGCTTAGAGAGAAGTTTCGGTTCAGATCTAAGCTTAGAGAAGCTTGGAAATCAGTTCGCGTGCTGGTCCTTGGAAATCAGATCTAACCTTAGAGAAGCTTAGAGAGATGAAAGACGAATGCGAGACAAATGCGAGAGAGAGTTTTAACTTTTCATTTAACCGCTTTTTTTTAGCTCCGTGTTTTACTTGATAGACAACGTTTTTAAAAAAAATGTTATCTAGTTAAAGTCAAAAAAATACCCTTTTAAATAGATAACGTTTTTGTATATATATCTACAATATTTTTTAAAAAAACGTTGTAAGAAAAAATAACACAACGTTTTTATAAAAAACGTTGTGGTTTAAGTGTTGTCTATTTAATATTTTGAAGTAGTGGGTTCCTCCTTTGACCACGATTTTTGATCTGGTCATGATGTTTCTGGACAGGTTGTTAGTCCGATATTGTAGTACTAATGCACGACTACAAGATCCAACCACAAACATGGACAAACAACACTTAACATAAGAGATCTAGAGTCATGAATAAGCTGTCAGAGGCTTTTCTTCATTTCTGGGTTGCCTAGAAATGAAGAACAGTTCGAGCATACACTTTTGGGCTTCCACAACTTGAAATCCTTGCAATGTTTTAGTGATTTAAAGGTTGCAGTGTGTAGCCAACATGACAAGGAAGAGTTCTATTACATTAAATCACTAAAACAACACCAGATCAAACATATAAAGGCCGGTCAAACCATGTCTGATGACATGGTCAAGCATTTTCTGGATTACCCAGAAAACAGCTTCCATGTTCGTCTGTCCTAGTTTGACCATCCACTGCAATCATCCAGTTTTATATTTAGGATATTTTAAGGCATAAACATATAGTATAAACTACATACTACAACTTAGATAACACAACAACAATAAAACCTTAATACACTGACAGATCAAGACGGTTTAAAAATATTGTCAGGCCGGTCTGGGCTGTTTATGGGTTACCCAGAAACTTGGCAAGTCAGGGTCAGTCAACGCAGTTTGACCTTCCATAACTTGCAATCTACATCTGGTCTAAGCTTGATTTCAAGTTCAGATCAAAGAGAACATATCAGACTACAACTGCAAAGTTTCAAAACACAAAATTCGTAACAGATCACAGAGATAGAAGGTCTGACATTCATTGTCAAACCACCAAGAATAAATTTTCCAGATTTTTAAAAATCATTGATTTGAGTATTTAGATGTTATGGACCCGTAAGATACCAACCCAGATCATTAAATTATACTACAAACAACACCTTTAAACATAAAAACATGACATTTAACATAAGATCGAAGATCGGATTTCAAGTTTAATGTTCTACCTCTTTTGAATAAATTCTTGATTCTAGCTACTGATTTGGTTATTGGTGATCGTGGGGCTTGATTTATGACTGATATATCTTGATATTTTCGGAGGTGAGAGTTTGAGAGAGTTTAGTTTGAGTGTTGTGAAAAATGTAAGTAAAAAATGTCATTCTCTCTCCTCCAATCTATTTATATATGATGTTGGATTCATGAATGCTTATAATTGAGGCTAATTGATGGCATTTGAAGTCAAGGGAGTTAGTAAGGTTAGGTCACCCACTCTTTATTAGCCTAGATTTACAAGTTACCTACTAAAAATCTAGAGAGGGGTATTTTTGTCATTGGCTTGGAAGTTTAAGGGCATACTTATCATCCTTGTAAACCCTTAGGGTTTGACCCTTAGGGTTTAATCCTAAGGTTTATTACAAACCATATCTAGGATTTCCAATTTAGGGTTTGCTCAAAAATAAAATTAAATAAATTTTAGTTTCTAAAATTTTGAAATTAGGGTTTTCTAATTGTGATTAATTATCTAATTACCTTATACCGTAACATTAAAGTTTAGATCATATAATTATAATTAACCTTGCTAATTTAGCAATTAGGGTTTTATAATAACTTAGGGTTTTTTAAAAATAAAAATTAGGGTTTCTAGAATTTTAATTAGGGTTCACATAATTATAACATTTAATACACGACATAAATTATATAACACACTTATAAAATAATCTTGCACTATAATTTGGATCTCAAATTAGGGTTTAACATTATTACTAGGGTTTGGTCATAATACACTGTAATTGACCAGTCATCATCAATACGTACATACAATACATATTTATAGCACTAAAAAATCAAAATATAACTAATATTATATTATTATTCTTATACCTTGACAATAATCCAAAATTAGGGTTTGGATTCCATATCTGATTTATTCTTCATATTTAACCTTAATAATCAAGGTAAAATACTTATATTAATAATCTGTACAAAAATTTATATAATAAAATAATTACTATAATTATTAAAAAAAATCACTTCATATATTATTTAAATAATATATGATTATATTTTCATGGAAAGTAATTAATAAAACATTTCTACTATAATTTAATTATTATAAGAATATACTTTTTAATAATCAATAATTCTAAAATAAATTTACTTGTAAACATTTATGCAATAAATATATTTTTATTTACCACATAAATACATATACTCATTATCTTGTACAAATCCTCATCCTTAAAAAAAATGTATACGCAAAATTTCTTATTTATTTATGTCGAAAATATCGGGTTGTTACATTTACCCTCCCTTATAAAGATTTCGTCCCCGGAATCACAGTTTTAAAACCTAAACATACACGGCACATAGCATACATAATCATTACAAGTAGATCTCGATCAACTTTGATCGAACTGATCTTTAACTATTCACATAAAGCTTGTCTTTCTGATTAAATAGAAAAATTGGTTTCTAAAAGAACTCAAATTCCACCTCAAAATTTCTTTATAAAATAATTTACTATATATAGGAAAATCATGCATAAGAAAATAAAAGGCATACGAATAATACCTGGAGTTCCAGTGCCAGCTGCTGCCGTATCCTGAACCGTCATATTGTAGACCCTTGCTGTTGATTTTGTTGGCTTGTTTGACGAAGTCGGTCACGTGATTGCTAACGTCCCACTCCCAGTGCCCATGTTCACACTTCCTGTCTCCACCCTCCTCTTCGGACAATCTTTCACCCTGTGCTCTGTCGATCCGCATATAAAACATCTACTATTCATCCTAGGATTGGGGCAGTTGGGAGAGATATGGCCCTCCTGCCCGCACTTGTAGCAAACAAATTTTCCTTTCAAATACTCCCCCGAGTGATTCTTCCCACATGTCTTACATGGCACTATCTGTTTCTTAACACCTTCCTGTTTCACTTGTACACTTGCAAAACTGCTCACCTTCCTCTTTCTATCTCCACTCCTGCTCCCACTATTAACTCCTACTTTTTCAGCTCCTTCGGTCTTACCCTTATTCTTCCTCTCCTTATTGTAAAGGCTCATGGCCTCACTTCCCTCCTCAGCTATGATCGCTTTCTCCATGAGTGCTGTAAATGTAGAAATTTGAAACACCACCACTTTGTTGTAGAGCCAAGGTTTTAATCCCAGCTCAAACCTCCTTGCCTTTCTTGCCTCCGTATCAACTTGATGCGGGGCAAACCTAGCCAACTCATTAAACTTAGCGGCGTATTCGAACACCGTCATATTTTCCTGTTTTAATTCAAGAAATTTTACTTCCATTCTAGCCTGCATACTAGATGAAAAATAGTTTTCGAAAAATAAAGTTTTGAATCTTTCCCAAGCAACTACACCTACACCTGCTCCATCCCTCGCCTGATTCGCTTCCCACCAAAAATTTGCCTCACCCTTCATCATTTAGGTGGCTAAAGCGGTCTTTTGCCCCTCAGCTACCCTAGCTAATACAAACGCCTTTTTAATTTCTTTAACCCAAGTTTGGGCTTCTATAGGGTCGGTTGTACCTCTAAATTTGAGCGGTCCTACAGCTTTGAAGTCCTTAGAGTTTGCCAAGCGATTGTCCTGCTGGTTTCCTGCGGCTGGCATTCCTTGTTGCATGGCCTGAGCTACCATGTTTACGAATTGCTGCATTGGATCTGGTTGTGGTTGTCCTTCTACATTGTTGACAGATTCTTCTTCCCTTTGATTTCGAGTTCGACGTCTTGGCGACATTATCTAATTAAATAAAATCATAAATTTAACTTACATTCTAAACCTTATCATTTAAGTTTAATATTCTAAACTTGTTTTATTTCTCAAACTTAGATTCATATTCATTCAACGAATATTTTACATAGCACAACATATAATGCTTTAAACATCATTCATCCCTTTGTGACTACAAAAGTCAGGATTTACAAACTTGATCATTACAAAAGTTGATAACAAAACCTTACACAGACATACTAAGCACATATTACATTAAACACACCTACACAACAGAACCTATACTGCCTATTTATTACACCTTTTCCTTGGACAACTTTTCACCTGATGACCTTCAATTACACAATTAAAACAGACACATTGTGTTGGATTGGGACAATGAGGAGAGAAATGTCCCTTCTGTCAGCAATTGTAGCAAACATATTCCCTTTTTCTGCATACACCTTCATGTTTCTTATCACAATTTGCACACCTTTCTATTCGATGAATTTTTCCTTCGTTGTTATCAGGATTTCTTATATCACAGTCTTTCATCTTTCTTTTTCCCTTCTTGCTCGGAGCTGTGCATGCTTTGTTGCTTTTAGTTCCAATTTGGTCAATTTAGATTTTAAATTTATCTTATTCTTCCATTATTTCTATTAAAGCTTTCCGCAGTTGGCTATTTAGCAGCTTTTCTATTTCCCACAACTGTTCTAAAGAGGAAACCTTGTTCCACAAATTCTGCACTTCGGTTAATGCTTGATCAGCTCCAACTTCAGTGTCTGAATCACTATCGGTTAGTTCTACTATTTTCGGATCTAGTACGACATTTTTCACAATAACCACCTCATCGAGGTTGCTTTCACTCTGAGCCTCTATTCCAGCTATTGGCTTTGATATCGGCTTCTTCTTTACGATCCGAGGGTATCCTAATCCTTTTTCACCTGACATCTATACACATAAATTATCCTAATTAGCATATAGTATATACACATAGCAAATAAGAGTTTTATATAAGTTATCTTTTATTTTGTTTGACGATGAATTTATTCAATTCATCTCTTTTTAAACTCTATATGAGTTATTTATATTTTTAACGTTTCCCTCTGTTCTAAGGTTATAGCCTAAGGTCTAACCCACCTAAGGTTTCTAACCCTATAGCTCTGATACCAACCTATAAAGACCCCAAACTCGGGTACTAGAAACCCGAACTCGGTTCTTCACGATATCATTTCTATGAGCGGAATAATACTAATAATAATAACAATAATATAAAGATCAACTTAATTTACATATCATCAGAGTCTAATCCCAAGTACGTAACCTTTAAACATTCATTACAACCCATGATAGATAATACATGTCATACTTGTCTTAATAATATCAAACTATTACATAACATAGTAATTCGTTCATTCAGCAACCTTCCCTTTTCCTTTGTTCTTAGCAGAGCTCTCTGGTCGTTCGCACTTAGCTGAAAACATTAAAATTAAGCAAGGTTGAGCATTTGAGTGCCCAGCAAGTAATAGCAATTATATATATATAAGCTGAAAGGATTTAAACGTTTTATTTGTACTATTCTTCTACAACAAGTCAATAGTTGTGAAGTATTCTGAACCGATAAATATAACATAACAACTCTCTTTCAAATTTTTGAAACTACACATTGACTCTAACTGGGGTTATGGTGACATGCCATGAACATTGTTTTCATTTTCGAAAAGGTTAAATAGAAATTCATTTGTAAACCGTCATAACTTACGGGCACGAGGGGTGATCAGCCCGTTATGCCCTGCATTGATCAATACTATATACAAGAACGAGGGTATCGTTCACTCTGACCGCCTTGGGCGCATAAATGTTTTCCCGTGTAGGGATGTTCACACTTGTCTGGGTTCTAAATCAAAGGTTTTATCTTGTTCAACAATAATCTATAATGCAACATATATATATATATATATATATATATATATATATATATATATATGGGTAATCGACAAAAGTATATTAACATGTGATTAAATACAATGATTATCCAAGTGGAGACACTTGTATAACCATTTACAGAAATTAACGAACAGAATATATATATCTGAATTATCATATACTAACATGTTGATAAGCAATGAGCCTATATAATATAAGGTTAATAATCTGTACAGTAATAATATAATTCGTAAATATTCTTACTCATGTCCATTGCATAAAGAAAATGCAAAGGTAAGATACTTGCCTGAAGTGCTGCTTACAAATTGTAATTTAGATTTATCGCTTATCTCACGACCTATCATTAATAAGATTGTTCGTTCGATTAGAATAACATACTATAACACATAACACTGCTTATTGCAGTCAGCACATAACCTAATCACATTGTCACATATGTTCTACAACCATTGAATCACAAATAATCACATATCTAATTCAATTATCTAAGTCCAGATCAATTTTTAAAATATGTCGGTCTACCGACTGCTTTATCGGGTAATTATCGAGTTTAACACTCTTTTCTGTAACTCAATATCAGTACGTATCAGTCATATTATTTTTAAATGACTTATAATAATTTTTAAACATTTATTATTATTTATCATGAATTTTCAAGCATCAGAATCATTATTAAATGATTTAAATACTAATCAATTCTATTATCATTAATATTTAATTAATATTAAACTATTAATGAAATTATTTCTAAAATATTAAAGTTATTTATAATAACTTGAAATACTTTTAAAGTATTAATATTACCCTTAAATAATTTTTAAAACATTAAAAATCATTTTTAAATAATTATCATTAATATTAAAGTATTAATGTTCTATTTATCAAAACATTAAAAGTCATTATTCATGACTTAAAATATTTTTATTTCATTTCTTTCCTTTTAAATGATTTTTAAATTAATAAAACCATTTATAAACTATTTATTTAATATACTTATTAAATAAATTTAATATCGTTAATAATAACTTAATAATCATTAATATTAAATTATTAGTGAAATTATTCTTTAAATATTATAAGTTATGTTTTATAACTTAAAATATCTTTAAGCACTTTATTTTTGTTTAAAATGATTATTATAATATAAAAATCATTTTTAAACAAAATTATTTAATATACATATTAAATAACTTTAATATCATTAATAAAAATTAATTAATGAAATTTACCTTTAAATATTGAAAGTTATATTTTATAACTTAAAATATTTTTTAAATACCTTATTAACAATTAAAATGATTTTTAATATAATAAAATCATTTTTAATTAATTTATTTAATTCATTTAGTAAATTAATTACCACTAATATTTAAATATTATTGAAATTTATCACAAAATATTAAAAGTCATTAAAAATAACTAAAAATATTTTTTTATATCATAATATAATTTTTAATGATTTTTCCAATATTAAAATCATTTTTAAATAATTTATTTAATATTATAATTAAATAAATTAAATACTTTTAATATTTCAAAAATATTAAATATTTATGAAATATATTTAAAATAATTAAAAACTAATTTTCAGAATTTTTAATAATTTATTTGGTATTTTTAATAATTAAAAACTATTTTTTTCTATTTATTAATTAATTTTCGGAAAATAAAATAGTGTCTGTCATTAAAGGCCACCTATAGTGACAAAACTGTCGCTATAGGTATTCTTCATGTTCTTGAGCATTCATAAGGCAGTTTCAAGGTTCCTCCTTTGACCACGTTTTTTGATCTGGTCATGATGTGTCTGGACAGGTTGTTAGTCCGATATTGCAGTACTAATGCACGACTACAAGATCCAACCACAAACATCGACAAACAACACTTAACATAAGAGATCTAGAGTCATGAGCAAGCTGTCAGAGGTTGTTCTTCATTTCTGGGCTGCCCAGAAATGAAGAACAGTTCGAGCATACACTTTTGGGCTTCCACAACTTGAAATCCTTGCAATGTTTTAGTGATTTAAAGGTTGCAGTGTGTAGCCAACATGACAAGGAAGAGTTCTATTACATTAAATTACTAAAACAACAACAGATCAAACATATAAAGGCCGGTCAAACCATGTCAGATGACATGGTCAAGCGTTTTCTGGGTTACCCAGAAAACAACTTCCATGTTCGTCTGTCCTAGTTTGACCATCCACTGCAATCATCCAGTTTTATATTTAGGATATTTTAGGGCATAAACATATAGTATAAACTACATACTACAACTTAGATAACACAACAACAATAAAACCATAATACACTGACAGATCAAGACGGTTTAAAAATGTTGTCAGGCCGGTCTGGGCTGTTTCTTGGTTACCCAGAAACTTGGCAAGTCATGGTCGGTCAACGCAGTTTGACCTTCCATAACTTGCAATC
This sequence comes from Panax notoginseng, assembly GCA_016801055.1. NCBI lineage: Eukaryota > Viridiplantae > Streptophyta > Magnoliopsida > Apiales > Araliaceae > Panax > Panax notoginseng. The sequence continues at coordinate 64,307,176 of CM029016.1, forward strand.
TACATCGGGTCTAAGCTTGATTTCAAGTTCAGATCAAAGAGCACATATCAGACTACAACTACAAAGTTTCAAAACACAAAATTCGTAACAGATCACAGAGATATAAGGTCTGACATTCGTTGTAAGACCACCAAGAACAAATTTTCCAGATTTTTGAAAATCATTGATTTGAGTATTTAGATGTTATGGACCCATAAGATAGCAACCCAGATCATTAAATTAGACTACAAACAACACCTTTAAACATAAAAACATGACATTTAACATAAGATCGAAGATCAGATTTCAAGTTTAATGTTCTACCTCTTTTGAACAAATTCTTGATTCTAGCCACTGATTTGGTTATGGGTGATCATGGGGCTTGATTTATGACTGATATATCATGATATTTTCGGAGGTGAGAGTTTGAGAGAGTTTAGTTTGAGTGTTGTGAAAAATGTAAGTAACAAATGTCATTCTCTCTCCTCCAATCTATTTATATATGATGTTGGATTCATGAATGCTGATAATTGAGGCTAATTGATAGCATTTGAAGTTAAGGGAGTTAGTAAGGTTAGGTCACCCACTCTTTATTAGCCTAGATTTACAAGTTACCTACTAAAAATCTAGAGATGGGTATTTTTGTCATTGGCTTGGAAGTTTAAGGGCATACTTGTCATCCTTGTAAACCCTTAGGGTTTGACCCTTAGGGTTTAATCCTATAAGGTTTTTCACAAACCATATCTAGGATTTCCAATTTAGGCTTTGCTCAAAAATAAAATTAAATAAATTTTAGTTTCTAAAATTTTGAAATTAGGGTTTTCTAATTGTGATTAATTATCTAATTACCTTATACCGTAACATTAGAGTTTAGATCACATAATTATAATTAACCTTGCTAATTTAGCAATTATGGTTTTATAATAACTTAGGGTTTTTCAAAAATAAAAATTAGGGTTTCTAGAATTTTAATTAGGGTTCACCTAATTAATACATTTAATACACGACATAAATTATTTAACACACTTATAAAACAATCTGGCACTATAATTTGAATCTCAAATTAGGGTTTAACATTATTACTAGGATTTGGTCATAATACACCGTAATTGACCAGTCATCATCAATACGTACATACAGTACATATTCATAGCACTGAATAATCAAAATATAACTAATATTATATTATTATTCTTATACCTTGACAATAATCCAAAATTAGGGTTTGGATTCCATATCTGATTTATTCTTCATATTTAACCTTAATAATCAAGGTAAAATAATTAACTTAATAATCTGTACAAAAATTCATATAATAAAATAATTACTATAATTATTAGAAAAAAATCACTTCATATATTATTTAAATAATATATGATTATATTTTCATGGAAAATAATTAATAAAACATTTCTACTATAATTTATTTATTATAAGAATATACTTTTTAATAATCAATAATTCTAAAATAAATTTACTTGTAAACATTTATGCAATAAATATATTTTTATTTACCACATAAATACATATACTCATTATCTTGTACAAATTCTCATCCTTAAAAAAAAATTATACGCAAAATTTTTTATTTATTTATGTAGAACATATCGGGTTGTTACACTTCCAAACTCCCAAGCACCACCATAGTCACATATCAGATCGTTTAGGAGGCAAGTAGGTGGAAAAATGACCAAAAAGCCAAGTTGGAAAATTCTATAAAAGGAAACCCTAGCTCATTCCAAACTCATGAAAATTATAAGCTTATATACTCATATAACCTGGCTATACAAGCGCTGGTGATAACAACAACAGATTCAATAGCCAGAAATTGAAAATCAAGCAAGAATGGTGTAAACCCTAATTGGTAGCTAAATCTTAGATGCTATGTTTAAATTGTTGTTTAGATGTTTAGATATATGTTATAACATGTTAGAAAGTATGCTAAGTTGATAGAACAAGTTTTCATAACATTTAGATGCATCAAATTAGTGTTTTAAGAAATCTAAAATTTTTGAAAAAATAGGCCTGGCAATCGAATGTCAGAGCATGTAGATCCGTGTATGTTAATAGCTAGGTCTGTTAATTGTATGTTATTTGTAGTATGACATAAGATCTTTAATTTTGAAAAGAAAACAGGTTCATTGGAACCATATATTGCAAGATATAGGTGGTCAAAGGTGGCTGACCGATCACAAAGTTCTATTTTTTGGGTTACCAAAAAACTCAAGAACAGGTTGAACCGACTACTTTGACCAACCTTTTAATCGCTTTCTGTTTGATGTTATAATAACTTATTGTAATGAATTAATACCTTGACATACATACTACATATATATGACATTCAGTTGCTTAAATGATTCATAGGATTACCAGAATTAATGGTCAAAAGTCGTTGACCGAGCATGACTAAGTTTTTTGGTGTTACCCAGAAAACTGATGAAAATGAAGAATAACCTTTGACTGTACTTTGACGATCATAGATCAAGACCTTAGAATCATGGTTTGTCCAAATCAGTGATATATATATAAGTACCTTGACATATAAACAACCTATTATAACAAACAAAACACGAATCTATCACACAGATTGAAAGATGTAGAAGCTACAAAACTGTTGACCGACCATGACCACTGTTTTAGGTTACCAAGAAACTCAAGAACAGCTATGACAGTGATTTTGAGCCTCTATAACTTCTTGTTATATGTAGGTTAAAGCATATAATATGTTTGATGTTGTATTACTATATGAGTACTATAACATCCATATTTGTTAAAACCTAGAATCATCAATAGTAGCAAATTAGTACCAAAATGTGCATAAGGGCTTTTTGGTCATTTGCTATATAATTTTAATTGCAAAAGTGTAATCTTGACAAACCCTTAGGGTTTGACCCTTAGGGTTTAACCATAAGGTTTAGCACAAATTGTAGGATTTTCCCACTAGGGTTTGCACAAAAAATAAAATAAAATAATCATAAATTTTAGTTTCTAAAATTTGTAATTAGGGTTTTCTAAAATAGATTAGTTTTCTAATTACTTTATACAGGAACATTAGGGTTTAATATCACTAATTATAATTAACATTGCTAAATTAGCGATTAAGGTTTACAATTTTTATAATTAGGGTTATCAAATTATAATTAAGGTTTCTAATTAGGGTTCCAGTCATTAGGGTTTTAAATTACTAATTAGGTTTTTCCTAATTAACAATTATAATTCTGACATTTGCTACTTAATAACATTAACACATTTACACAATTTCTGACTGATCACTAACTCCAGTTTAGGTTTCAAATTAGGGTTTCTCATTTCAGAATATTAGAGTTTTATAAATAGGGTTTTCTAAAGATTAATTAGGGTTTCTAGAATTTTAATTAGGGTTTACCTAATTAATCATTTAATATACAACATAAATCAAATAACACCATTACTACACCGTCTTGAACGCATATTAACTTTTGAACTAGGGTTTAACCAATTAATAATAGGGTTTTGAAAATATAAACCATAATTGACCAACCATTATCAGTACGTACATACAGTACATATTTATAGCACTAAAAAATCAGAAAATATAATTAATATTATATTATTATTCTCATTCCTTGATAAAAATCTAAAATTAGGGTTTGAATTCCATATCTGATATATTCTTCCATATTTAACCTTAATAATTTAGGTAAAATAATTAACTTAATAATCTGTACTAAAATTCATATAATAAAATAATTATTCTAAAAATCACTCCATATATTATTTAAATAATATATGATTATATTTTCATTAATAAAAACATTTCTGCTATAAATTAATTATTATAAGAATATACTTTATAAAAATCAATAATTCTAAAATAAAATTATTTGTAAATATTCATGTAATAAATATATTTTTATTTATCACATAAATACATATACACAATATCTTGTACAAATCATCATCCTTAAAATAAAAGAAATTTATATGCAAAATTTCTGATTTAATTATATAGAAAATATCGGGTTGTTACAATAGTCACTCAATTAGATATAAGCATATAATCAGATACCATGGGCGTATAGATTTAAATGCATTATATACATTGACTTGTAGTAAGCACCATATTGGATACCTTGGGAGTATAGATATGGGGGCATTGCATTAATGGTATCAGAGTTGTTAAGGCTATAGATATAAGGAAGAGAAATCTTAGTATATAGTCTTCGAGTTCGTAAAAATATTAAACTACATATAAAAATAACATTAAAAATATTATGTTTAACTTTCTATACCAGTATTAAAGGAGTTTTATTTTATAGGATGGCCAACTCCAGTGCTGAAGAAATGGTGATTGGAAACAATCTACCACACATTGAGTCATTTATAGCTAGTGATGCTGAGGATGAAGAATTGCTTCGTGATCAAAAACTGCTAGATGCTGAGGAAGATCCAGTAGTAGGGCAATTAATGAGAATTGATGAACATGATGAAGCAATGACATCACTAATGAAGACTTCTGAATATGAGAATAATAAAATGAAGTTTAGGCTACACTTAGCTGAAGGAATGTTAGAGCATGAGAGGGGAACCAATAACCGAATGAAAGTACAACTGCATCATGCACAAAGGGGCAAGAAGGAAATACAATCAAGGCTTATGAAATCATCTTTGGGTACTCAAGATGTCTTTAATGATTTGCAGCACCGAGTAGTTCGATATCCAGTGGAGGAGAAGAAAATTGCCTCTCTGATAGATCAATCTGTGGTATGCCACATGATCCAGGATTCCTTCAATGATGTTAATGAATTCTAGAGGGTAGTACAGAAGTCTAAATGCTTTATAATAGTATAAATAAAAGAGCATTTAAAGTTTGTAATATAGCTAGTAGTATGTGTAAACTACTAAGTTGTTTTGTATGAATCTTGTGCCACATGAATAAAAGGTATGTTTGTATTACTCAAAATCTTATGTGGATTTTGGTTGGTTTATATAGAATCATTCCACCAACCAGAAGACCTAAACGAGAGATAGATAATAATGATAATCCTACCCAAAATTTAGTAGAACTTTTATTAGGTACTATTAATAGACCCCTAACCCAAAACACTTTAAAGATTTTAAACTAGTTGGTCCACCCGAGTTCAAAGGTACATCTAAACCTATTGATGCACAAATCTTGATTACTGAAATAGAAAATTTTTTCTTAGTAACCAATGTCAATAACAATCAAAAGACAACTTTTGCAACCCTTTTCTTGAAAGGTGAGGCAAATTACTAGTGGGAATCAACTAAGGGTCGGGTAGAAACTGAAATTGTTCCGTGGGATAGATTCAAGGAATTGTTCTTTGAAAACTATTTTTCCCAATCTATGAAGGATCGTATGGAAGTACGATTCCTAGAATTAAAATAAGGAGACCTAAATGTATCTCAGTATACGGCCAAGTTTAACGAACTGTCCAGGTTTGCTCCTCACCAAGTCAATACTGAACTTAGAAAGACTCGAAGGTATCAGGAAGGTTTAAAACCTCAGGTACGAAGTAAGTTATTCATATTCCAATTAAAGACTTTTTCAAAAATATCGAGAAAGCTTCTATAGCTGAGAGTGAAAATGAGAATCTCATTAAATTTCATTAGGAAAAGAAGAGTCAAAATGATAAGGGAAAATTTGAGACTGAACCCAATTCAGGTGGGTTTAATAATAAACGAAAATGGGATACTAGTTTTTCTAACAACCTGGGAAAAAAGGTAGGTAATAATAATAATAATAATAACTTTAATAAAAGAGAATCGCGTCCTACCTGTGGAGGAAAACATAAGGGAGTATGTTTTAAAAGTATTAATAAATGTTATAATTATGGACAAATGGGACACCTTTCTCCACAATGTCCTCCCCCTAATAAAAATAAATGTTTCAACTGTGGTTCGTCGGAACATTTTGCAAGGAACTGTCCCAAACCCAAGAACCAGAGAGGAAAGGGAAGTAGAGTGCCAGAGAATAACAATAATTAGTCAACAGTAGCTGCAACTGGAGCTCAGAATCGACCAACCGCGAGAACATTTAATATGTCGGTGAGGGATGTTGTTGCTTCACAGGACGTGGTGACAAGTATCATCCCTATCAACACATTAACTGTATATGTGCTATTCGATTCTAGTGCTACTTGTTCCTTTATGTCTAACAGTCTTTCTAAAAACCTGAATATATGATGTGAAAATTTAAACAAATCATTCTGTGTAGAAATTGCAAATAATGAAAAGATTCCGGTTAAGACCATATATAGGAATTATAATATGGAGATAAAGGGACACAATTTTTTGGTAGATCTTATTCTAATTCAGTTGGGAGAATTTGATGTAATCTTAGGAATGGATTGGTTAGTTAACCATAACACAATAATCAATTGTCATCAAAAAAGTATAAACCTTTTAACTGCGTCAAAGTCAAAGGTAGTGTTTAACGGCGGTTGTTCACCTAAGCAGTCTCGATGTCTGACCATAACTCAGGCAGAAAGGTTACTTAGGAAAGGCTGTTCAGGATATTTGGCCTATATAGTTGATACTCAATAATAAGGAGTAAAACTAGATCAAATACCGATAGTTAAGGATTTTTTTGATGTATTTCCAGATGACTTACCAGGTTTACCTCCAGGTAGGGAAATTGAGTTTGTTATTGATCTTGCACCAAGAACGACACCAGTTTCTAAGGCACCATATAGGATGACACCTGTAGAACTGAAAGAGTTACTAGTACGACTATAAGAACTCTTAGATATAAAGTACATACAACCTCGTGTTTCACCTTGGGGAGCAGCCTAAGGTTATGTATAGATTATAGAGAATTAAATAAATTAAACATTAAGAATAAATATTCTTTACCAAGAATTGATGATTTGTTTGACCAACTAAAAGGGGCCAAACACTTTTGAAAGATTGACCTTAGGACAGGTTATCATCAATTAAAGGTAAGAAAGGAAGATGTGCCGAAGCCAACATTTAGGACACGCTATGGACATTATGAGTTTCTTGTAATGTCTTTTGGGTTGACAAATGCACCGGCAGCATTCATGGACTTGATGAATCGAGTGTTTAAACCATGCTTAGACAAAATTGTTGTAGTGTTTATCGACGATATTCTGGTATGCTCGAAAACGCGGGAAGATCATGATGAACACTTTAGAGTCATTTTGGAGATATTACGAAAGGAACAACTTTATGCAAAGTTTTCCAAGTGTGAATTCTGGTTAAAGAGAATTCAATTTTTAGGTCATGTAATTGACAAAAATGGAATATCAGTAGATCCAACTAAGATCGAAATGGTTGTGAATTGGGAACAACCAACAACTCCAACAGAAGTAAGAAGTTTTCTCGATTTAGCGGGTTATTATCGACGGTTCATAAAAGATTTTTCAAAAATAGCAACCCCATTAACCAATTTAACTCGAAAGACAGTGAAATACATCTGGACAGATAAATGTGAAAAGAGCTTCCAAGAGTTGATGAAGCGACTGAGCATGGCTCCAGTATTGTCCTTACCAGATGATACAAGAGACCTTGTAGTTTTTAGTGATGCGTCACATAGAGGTTTAGGGTGTGTGTTGATGCAACATGGGAAAGTGATCGCTTATGCATCACGACAACTCAAAGATTATGAGAAGAGCTATCCTACTCATGACATAGAGGTTTGGAGACATTACTTGTACGGAGAGAAGTGCGAGATATATACAGATCACAAAAGTCTGAAATATATTTTTACACAAAAGGAGTTAAACTTAAGGCAGAGGAGATGGTTAGAACTGATAAAGGATTTTGATTGTGAAATCTTATATCATCCTGGTAAAGCTAATGTCGTAGCTGATGCATTAAGTAGAAAGAATCAAGAAATGTTGAACACAATAACCACCAACGATAGGTTAATAAAAGATTTTGAAAAATTAGAAATTGAGGTGGGATGTCTAACTACCTCTACCCAAAAGTTATTCATTCTAGAGGGAGTTTCATCTCTACTTGATAGAATCAAATAGATGAAGGAGAAGGATGAAGAATGTCAAAAATATAAGTCTAATATACCTCATATTAAGAATAGCAAATTCAGATTAGACAAGGATGGAATAATAAGATATGAAGATAGAATTTGGGTTCCGTTAAATCAAGCCTTAAAAGACAAAATCTTAAACGAAGCTCATAATTCTAAACTTAACATACATCCTGACAGTACAAAATGTATAAGGACTTAAGTCGACACTTTTGGTGGTCGAATATGAAAAAGAGAAATAGCTGAATAAGGTAAGCAAATATCTCACGTGTCAAAGGGTTAAGGCTGAATATCAAAAGCCGAGACAGAAAATGATATATTTAAGGTCAAATGATAAACCTAAACAGAAAATGAGTGTATGCGTTTGATATTTTTGGGAAGGAATTTTGAGGATTTCAAAATTCTGTGAAGGATTTAGGTGAATTATTCAGGATTAAGTGCATATGTGAATATGTTCTGTGTATATGGTTATGTATGTGTTCAGAATGTGGTTAAGGGTCAAGGGTTGACCAGATAAATTATATCAGTGTTGTGAGACCCTAGATTTTTTGAATAAAGATTTAAATTTCTCGAAATATTTTTTTAAATATTATGGTGTGGATTTGATATAATATTTTAGTTGTGAATAATATTTATAAATTTTGCAAAGTACGTAAGTTGTTATATAATATTCAATTGGTCGGGGAATATTCGTTTTAACAGGGAATATTCGTACGACGACACAATCATTGGTGGACCCCACAACAGAATTATTATCGGATTAAGAAAACGACAAAAATATTTTATTAAAAATAACGACGGAAGTTGTTCCATTAATACTGTTGAATTACTCGGTAGTAAAAATACAGTAATACGCGTTGTTGCATAATAGCACACGGTTGATTATTGATGCTTACGTGATAAGTCACTCAGTTTTGTTTTATTGGTATTATTAATGTAATAAAATAGAAAAGCTTTTTATATAAAACAGAATATTTTTATAAAGTTATTCGTTTTATTAGGCTAATAATAAAATCTTTTTATATAAAACAGAATACTTTTATAAAGTTATCTGTTTTATTAGACAATAATTAGAATATATTATATTTTATTATGCATAGTATTTACATAGTAGAATCTTTTATAAAGTTATTCGTTTTATTAGATTATAAATAGAATATATTATATTTTATTTAAAAAATTTTACTTTAAATATGGACCATCAGATTAAAGTAAATCAATCTAGACCGTTCATGAGTTAGTTACTATACAGTCCATTTTTCTATAAATAGAAGCTCATTCCTTAATTATTTTCTTACGAATTCACTGAAACTCTAGAGAGAGAAATTATAGAGAGAGAGAAGAAAAGTATTCTGCTACTTCACTACTTCGATATCAAGTTTCTTTTACGGTAAGGGGTATTATTTCTTTTGTATTCTTGAAGAGAACTTCTGCTATTCCATTTTTTATTATTCTGTTGGAATAACCTGTATACGCGGGCTACCCTATACTTGGTGAAATTCTTCTATTATTCCATTCTTTATTATTCTGTTGGAATAACCTGTATACACGGGCTACCCTATACTTGGTGAAATTCTTCTGTTATTCTATTCTTTATTATTCTGTTAGAAAATCCTATCTGTGCGTTTTACGCCGGACCTGGTTCCATCTTTATTATTCTATTGGAACATTCTGTCGGTGCGTATTACACCTGACCTGGTTCCGTTATTTAATATTATGTTGGAATAAAATGTCTATGCGAAGTACCGCATGCATGGTGATTTTTGTTGTTATTCCGTTCTTTATTATTCTGTTGGAACATCTTGTCGGTGCGAATTTCGCCTGACCTGATTCTTTTATTATTATTCTGTTGGAATAACCTGTCTATACGAAGTACCGCTTGCATGGTGATTTCTTTTGTTATTCCATTCTTTATTATACTCAGTTGGTTAACGTTTTAACTTCAATACTCCATGAAGTTAGTGGAATATCCTTGATATTTGCGCTTCATCCAGTATCTTTTCATGAAAATATTCTTCTGAGCATTCTTGAATTTTACTCTACAAAGAAGTATCATGTTGATAATTTGGACGTTATTAGTTCCTTGATAAATTAATTCTTGAACTTGTTTTATTGAATTTTTTCATCATTGTCATCATCCTCATGTTTATATTTGTTAAAAGTCATCTGTAGCCTGTAGTGCATATATGGATTTGGTATGATTATGAGCAGGGATTATTCGATATAATCATGACCGTAATGTTCCAAATGATGTGGTAAAAGTCCTCATTGGCCTGTAGTACATTGATGGACAATTGTTGGCATGATAATGACCATTGGTGCATGGATAATTTGTGGTCGTGATACTAATGAATATCCTTGGCCGTAGTGCAGGGATGATGTGGATTATTTATTAAGTTGAGTCGCAACTATAAAAGTGATGAAAAACCTTTTAAATCATAAAAGATAGTAGATTTTATTCTCTACTTGACTCTTTTAATGAATTGATGGTTTCGCTGCAATTAAACTTGATGTCTATTGTATTTTATCAGTTTAACATTGTTGAAGACTAATGATAATTTATTCTGCATTGTCTTAGTAATAATATTTCTTACTGGGCTAGTTGAGCTCACCCTTTCTTTCACTGTTCTCTTCAGGAAATGAGAATATAGCTGGGACGAGTCGGGGAACGTAGTGATGGACCAGATGATAGTTTTAGTAGTCCTCATTATTCTGTTAAATAGTGTGACAATAAATGTAATGAGTACTTCATTGAGTGTGGATATTGTCTAGATGAAAATATTTGTATTAAAACTCACAACATATGTTTTGTCGTATTTTACACGATTGTTGTATAATTAGTTTGTAGTAGTATTCTGTACCATGTATCTGGTGACCCAAGATGGGTGATGTATACCTATGTTTTGGGGGCGTCACAATTTGTATCAAAGCTTAGTGATATGATCCCTGACTGAGATGTGAGGCAAGAACTAGGAGGGTAGAGACTGGAGAATTCTTTCGCTAGTATGACCTACCTAAGTTTATTTGGTATTTAATTGGCCGGTCAGAGTATAGGGATAATATGTGATATGTTAATTAACCCTTATTTTGTTGCAGTATTTGAAAATGGCATCTGAAAATGTTGAGATAAACAATGGAGCACAGGAGACCGTTGAGTCTCCACAGATCAATAATCAGGACAATGTGCAACAGGAAGACAATGATCCTCATGTAAACAACAACACTGATCAATTGACGAACGACTGTAAGTTTAGGAGTTTTTTAGATTTCATGCAACATCAGGCGAAGGCGGCTCCTGTTCATAATGCAGGAGGAAACAATGGAAACCCACGGTTGGTCATCGCTAAGCAATTCAAGGAGCTGGGACCACCGGAGTTTTTGGGAAAGCTAGAACCACTTAAGGCGGAGACGTGATTAAAGCAGATCACCAAGATATTTGATGTCTTGGGATGGTCCGAGGAGAAAAAGGTTCCCTTTGCCACCTTTATGTTGCGCGAAGAGGCAGATCACTGGTGGGAATCTGTAAAATGTACCCAGCCTGACACAATCAAGATGTCTTGGGAGAAGTTCCAAGAGCTGTTCAATGACAAGTACTTTCCCGAAAGCTTTCGTCACATGAAGGAGGTGGAATTTATCAATTTGGACCAAAACAACATGACCGTGTTGCAGTACGAAGCCAAGTTTGCCTAGTTGTCCCGATTTACGTCCCACTTGGTTGATAATGAAGAGAGAATGACGCGGATGTTTTTAAGAGGTTTGAAGCCGGAGATACGTTAATATCTTATTTCTCATAAACTGTGTTTGTATTCAGATATTGTAAATAGGGATCAGTTAGTGGAGCGCGATAACGAGTCAACGCAACTAAAAGAGACCAGCCGGCAAAATGATAATACCGGTGATAACAGTCATCAAAGCGGTGACAATAAGCATGGAGGGAATTAACATGCTAGAAATGGTAACCACTTCGGTGGTAATTATGGTCAAAACAATAAGAATGGACATTTTAAGAAGAGGAGATTCAACAATGATGGAAAGACGCCAGAACCAGCACCCGTTGTTAAGGAAGGAGAACGACCACCTATCATATGCTTCAAATGTGGAGGGGAGGGACACATCAGTTCAAACTGTGCGATGTCGTCCAAAGCATGTTATAATTGTGGAAGAGAAGGTCACTTAGCCCAATTTTATCGTTCACCGAAGACAAGTTCAGCTAAGATGGAGGCACCAAAGGCCGTCCCAGAAAAGTCAAAGCCGGTAGTTTAAGAGAGCATTTTTTTCGTGACAAGGAACCTGAATAAAATTATCACGGGTATGTTAGTCATAAACTCTTGTGAAGTTTATACCGTGTTAGATACCGGTTCTACTCACTCTTTTATTTCACCTAGTTGTGTTCAATGTTTGAAGTTAACTCCGGAGAAGTTAGACTTTGATATATCTATTTAAACTCAGTTGGGAGAAACCTTCATTACCTCCACTATTTATAAATCTTGTTCAAATCAACACTTTCACGTTGCCTGTCGATCTTATCTCTTTGAAAATACTTGTATTTGATGTGATTTTTGGAAATAATTGGTTAACTACTCATCATACTTTTCGTAAGGTTGTTAGCTTTCATACTCTTAACCAACCTGTTATGCGAATTCAACCAACCAAACCACTAAAGTCAATCATTGTCATATCAAGTCATGAGTAAAGAGCCCCAGTCCTTTCGTTGTTGACTTTCTTGTGTGGAATGCACCGAAGCCAAACTTTCTATAGGCGACGTCGTGAATGACGATAACAAGTTGATAGGTATCAATGTCACGTGCTATCCAAGTCTTGGATGAGGGTCACAGTTTTGAACGATATTTCTATTATTAATAAAGTTCCTGATGTATTCTTGAAGACTTCTTAGCCTACCCCAGTCGTGAAATCGAATTTTGTATTGACCCCAATATAAAACCCATTTCTTAAACCCTTAAATATTTCTTCAACTAAAGCGAACGTATCATGCGCCAAAGATGTTGGCTCGAGCTGTTGAAGATTATGATCATACCATTCAATATCATCGTGGAAGAACGAAAGTGGTAGCTGACGAGTTGAGTAGAAGATTGTATGCTAGTGATATGTTGTTAACACAAAGACCTATTTCGTATAACTTACAAATGATGAAGATAGAGTTAAAGACTCTAGGGACCCACGTGAAGCTAACGAATATACGATTAGAATCGACATTAATCGATAAAGTTAAAGCCGCTCAAGCTACATACTCAGAGCTGATGAATGTGAAGACGAAGGTTCAAGAAGGCGTTATCTCAACCCTCGATTTAATTGACCCATTTAAAATCCTCGATCGAGTTGGAATTGTGGCTTATAGAATCATTTTATCACCAAGTATGTCGCGTGTTCATAACATTTTTCACGTATCGTTGTTAGTAAAAACTTAGTATTGGGGGACTTTGGAGCCAAATTTCAGAATAATTAATGAATCTGAAAATTATAAAATCAAGGGAGTTTTGTAGAGCATGTTACAAGCTTTCTATAGCCTCAAAAACGGACTAATTCCGATAACGGATGAAGAAGTTATGAAGATTTGAAGTATATGTGTCAAAAGTTGCAAAATCTGAAAAATTGGAGTTAAGTGCCAAAGGTCGAGCGCCTAGGCACTAGACTCGGTGCTTGGAATCTGTTCTTGGGCACCTAGGCGCTTGCCCAAGGCCAATTTTGGGCGCCTAGGCGCTGGTCTAGTGTTAAGCCAAAATCTGTTTGGACGTCCTTTAGTAAATTGGGCATAACTTTTTTATACGAACTCTGATTGGGTTATTCAAGATGATCCGGAACGAGGACTGATGAGTGAGTTTTATACACATGAATTGGATACATTCGGGCTTAATTTATTATTGTTCTCAAGTCTTTTAGGATGTTTTTATGTGTTTGTGTCTATTCATGCATGTTTTATATTGTTTTGTAGGAATTGGGACAAAAGTTACATGGATCGACGTTCGGGGTGGCTAGATGCGCGTTTTCGGCTTGCCATTTACATAGCAGTCACTTCAGAGCCATTTTGAGTATTTCTACGGACCTTATTTCAAAAACCTTAAAGAACGAAAGTTGTAGATCTACTTCTCCTCTTTCCGGAACATCTTGAATCATCGAAATCGGAGTTCGGACGAAGAAGTTATGGCCATTTTCCCAAAGGACGTCGGAGCAGAAAATTTCAGAAAAACTTCCAGCACCGGGGCGCCCATTTGTAGTTCATTTCCAGCGCCGGGGCGCTGGGGGGCAGAATCCCAGCGCCGTGTCCAGCGCCGGGGCGCTGGGGAAGTCAGTGGAAAGGCTTGGATGCGTTTTGGGGCGAATTTTGACATCTTTTTGACTCCAAATTGGATTGAGTTTGTTCCTAACCTAAAAATTAGACTTGTAACCTATAAATAGATGATGGGAGGCATAAAATAAAGGGAGATTACATAGATTAGACTAGATTAAATACTCTATTAGATTAGAATCTAAACCCTAGTTCTTAATTAGCCATTAGAGATTGAAGCAACTTGGAGATCATTGAAGATCAAGAGCAGGAGCAAGAGGGGGGCATCAGATTTGCTGACAACAGATTCTATTCTCTTCTCTTATCATACTTTTATCTTTTAATGTCTATTCAATTGTGGATTCTTGGTTTCAATTTATTAATTATGAACTAACTCTTTTATTAAGATTTCAATTGAACCTTTTATGTCTATGAATTAGTTATTCTATTTATTCCAATTATTTATGTCAAAGTGAATTGTTTATCTTGTCTTGAGCTTATTGATTAATTATCTGATCAGTAATTACCTTGTTACTCTAGAAGGAATCGGAAGAGAAATTCTAGGGTTAGAACTGGGCATGATGACATGCGACTTAGTTATTTGCACAGTGAATAATTAGGTTTGTGAATAGAATGGAAATATCTCTTCACCATATGTAACGCATAAGGAATTGGGTTTGTAACGAGTTTAATTCAATTGTTTTGCATAGGAATATAGCAAGATTAATCTGGATTAAATAGAAGGCAATTGATCACTTGGAAAAGGACTTTTGGCATTTGAGAATTTCTGTTAACAATTCAGTAGGCATAATAATTGGGATAGTTGGATAATTGATTTATAGTTCATAATTGGGGATATTGAAGTCTTAATCTTTATTTATCTAAATTTAGTCATAAAGCAATTTAGTTTTTTTAGAGTAATCTAGTTCTAATTGATTAATTTAGTTTTCTTAATTAGAAAAATCATAATTTATGGTTGTTTAAATAAAATTGATTTGGTTAAGAATTAGTACTTGATGATTTTTATTAAATAATTCCTCGTGGGAACGATACTTTTCTTATCACTTTATTACTTGTTGACCGTGTATACTTGCACGTATTCATTGATTGCGAAATCGATCAACAAGGACGAATAGACCTACAATGTTTGTTTTTTAAGCTATTTATTTTGAGATCGTTAGAAGGGGTAAAAATGGTTATCTTTGGGACTATTGTGTTTTCAGAGGCAATCGGAGGACGTCGAGCATGCACGTATGCAACGTGCAATGTTTTCGACGATAAAGGTATTCAAGGTTATACCTCAAGAGTTAGAATCTGAAATAAAGTCAAGGTATCCTCACATCTTTGGCATATCAAGTGCGTACGTAAATTTCGAGGACGAAATTTCATAAGGAGGGGAGATTGTGAGACCCCAGATTTTATGAATAAAGATTTAAATTTCTCGAAATATTTTTTTGAATATTATGGTGTTGATTTGATATAATGTTATACTTGTGGGT
This sequence comes from Panax notoginseng, assembly GCA_016801055.1. Taxonomy (NCBI): domain Eukaryota; kingdom Viridiplantae; phylum Streptophyta; class Magnoliopsida; order Apiales; family Araliaceae; genus Panax; species Panax notoginseng. Next base: position 64,322,948 of record CM029016.1, read on the forward strand.
AATATTTATAAATTTTACAAAGTACGCAAGTTGTTATAAAATATTCGATTGGTCGGGGAATATTCGTTTTAACAGGGAATATTCGTACGACGACACAATCATTGGTGGACCCCACAACAGAATTATTGTCGGATTGAGAAAATGACAAAAATATTTTATTGAAAATAACGGCGGAAGTTTTACTATTAATACTGTTGAACTACTCGGTAGTAAAAGTACAGTAATAAGCGTGGTTGCATAGTAGAACACGGTATTGATTATTGATGCTTACGTAATAAGTCACTCAGTTTTGTTTTATTGGTATTATTAATGTAATAAAACAGAAAAACTTTTTATATAAAACAGAATACTTTTATAAAGTTATTCGTTTTATTAGACTAATAGTAAAATCTTTTTATATAAAACAGAATACTTTTATAAAGTTATCTATTTTATTAGACAATAATTAGAATATATTATATTTTATTATGCATAGTGTTTACATAGTGCCTGCATAGTGTTTGCATAGTAGAATCTTTTATAAAGTTATTCGTTTTATTATATTATAAATATAATATATTATATTTTATTTAAAAGATTTTGCTTTAAATATGGGCCGTCAGATTAAAGTAAATCAACCTAGACTGTTCATGAGTTAGTTACTATGCAGTCTATTTTTCTATAAATAGAAGATCATTCATTCATTATTTTCTTACGAATTCACTGAAACTCTAGAGAGAGAAATTATAGAGAGAGAGAGAGAGAAGAAAAGTATTTTGCTACTTCACTACTTCGATATCAAGTTTCTTTTACGGTAAGGAGTATTATTTCTTTTGTATTTTTGAAGAGAACTTCTGTTATTCCATTCTTTATTATTCTGTTGGAATAACCTGTATACGCAGGCTACACTATAGTTGGTGAAATTCTTATGTTATTCCATTATTTATTATTCTGTTGGAATAACCTATATACGCGGGCTCCCCTATACTTGGTAAAATTCTTCTGTTATTCCATTCTTTATTATTCTGTTGGAATATCCTATCTGTGCGTTTTACGACGGACCTGGTTACGTCTTTATTATTCTGTTGGAACATCCTGTCGGTGCGTATTACGCCTGACCTGGTTCCGTTATTTAGTATTCTGTTGGAATAATCTGTCTATGCGAAGTACCGCATGCATGAAGATTTCTTTTGTTATTCCATTCTTTATTATTCTGTTGCAACATCCTGTCGGTGAGAATTTCGCCTGACTTGGTTCCGTTATTATTATTCTGTTGGAATAACCTGTCTATGCGAAGTACCACATGCATGGTGATTTCTTTTGTTATTCCATTATTTATTATACTCAGTTGGTTAAAGTTTTGACTTCTATACTCCATGAAATTAGTGGAATATCCTTGATATTTGCGTTTCATTCAGTATCTTTTCATGGAAATATTCTTCTGAGCATTTTTGAATTTTACTCTACAAAGAAGTATCATGTTTACAATTTGGACGTTATTAGTTCGTGGATAAATTAATTCTTGAACTTGTTTTATTGAATTCTTGCATCATTGTCATCATCCTCATGTTTATATTTGTTCAAGTCATCTGTGGCCTGTAGTGCATAGATGGACTTGGTATGATTATGACCAGGTATTATTCGGTATAATCATAACCGTAATATTACAAATGATGTGGTAAAAGTCCTCATTGGCCCGTAGTGCATTGATGGACAGTTGTTGGCATAATCATGACCATTGATGAATACACGAATATCCTTGGCCCGTAGTGCATGGATAATTTGTGGTCGTGATACTAATGAATATCCTTGGCCGTAGTGCAGGGATGATGTGGATTATTTATTAAGTTGACTCCCAATTATAAAAGTGATGAAAAACCTTTTAAATCATAAAAGATAGTAAATTTTATTCTCTACTTGACTCTTTTAATGGATTGTAGGTTCCGCTGTACTTAAACTTGATGTCTATTGTATTTTATCAGTTTGACATTGTTGAAGACTAATGATAATTTATTTTGCATTATCTTAGTCATAATATTTCTTACTGGGCTAGTTGAGCTCACCCTTTCTTTCATTGTTCTCTTCGGGAAATGAGAATATAGCAGGGACGAGTCGAGGAACGGAGTGATGGACCAGATGATAGTTTTAGTAGTCCTCACTATTCTGTTAAATAGTGTCACAATAAATGTAATGAGTACTCCATTGAGTGTGGATATTGTCTAGATGACAATATTTGTATTAAAACTCACAACATATGTTTTGTCGTATTTTACACGACTGTTGTATAATTAGTTTGTAGTGGTATTCTGTACCATGTATCTGGCGACCCAAGATGGGTGATGTATACCTACGTTTTGGGGGCGTCACAAGTGTCAAACCCCAAGTATATATTAAGAACGACAACGTTCAATTATAAAACTCTAATGACTGATAAGAAACCCTAAAACTAGTTCTGAAACCCTAATTTCAGTTATGGGAATCTGAAACCCTAATTCGAAAATTAGAAACCCTAGTTTTAAGAAATCTAGAAATTTTGGAAAAACATGTCTGACAGTCGAATGTCAGAGTCTGTAGATCTGTGTATGTTAATAGTTAGGTCTGTTAATTGTATGTTATTTGTAATATGACATGAGGTCTTTAATCTGGAAAACAAACAAGTTCATTGGAACCATATATTGCAGGATATAGGTGGTCAAAGGTGGTTAACCGATCACAACGTTTTGTTTTCTAGGTTACCCAGAAACTCAAGAACAGGTTGCACCGGCTACTTTGACCAGCCTTTTAATCGCTATCTGTTTGATGTTATAATAACTTATTGTAATGAATTAATACCTTGACATACATACTACATATATATGACATTCAATTGCTTAAACAATTCATAGAATTACCAGAATTAATGGTCAAAAGTCGTTGACCGAGCATGACTAAGTTTTCTGGGTTACCCAGAAAACTGATGAACATGAAGAACAACCTTTGGTTATACTTTGACCATCATAGATCAAGACCTTAGAATCATGGTTTGTCCAAATTAGTGATATATATAAGTACCTTGATATATAGACTACCAATTATAACAAACAAAACACGAATCTATCACGCAGATTAAAAGGTATAGAAGCTACAAAACCGTTGACCGACCATGACCACTATTCTGGGTTACACAGAAACTCAAGAACAGTTCTGGCAGTGATTTTCAGCCTCTATAACTTTTTGTTATATGTAGGTTAAAGCATTAAATTGGTCTGATGTTGTACTACTGTATGAGTACTATAACATCCATACTTATCCAAACCCAGAATCATCAACAACAACAAATTAAATAAAGGTAAAAGTGGTCCCTTGGCCACGACGAACTAATTCTCAAAAACTCAAGAACACCTATAGCGATACTTCCTGTCACTATAGGGCTTTAGCGATAGACAGAAAATGTTTTCTAAGAAATTCATTATTAAATATTAGAAATAATTAATAAAGAACTATAAAAATAGTTTTTAAATTTATTTTAAATTATAATAATTAACTTTTAATATTTTTACATAAATTCAATAAATATTTTAATTTATTTGGATATTATTAATAATTAAGTTAATAATAAAGTAATTTGAATAATTATTTATATATATTAAATAATTATTTAAAAATAATAACTATGATATAAAAATCATAATAAATGATTATAAATTATTTAAAAACAATAAACAAAGTTTTTATAATATTCTAAGTAAATATTAAATTATTTAGAAATAGAAATAAATGATTTAAAAATTATTTAAAGGATAAATAAATACTTAAAAATTATTATAAACTTCCAGAAATTATTATAAAGGATATTTAAATTATCTAAAAATATAATAAAGCTTATAAATAAAATTTAGTCGAGTTATCCACTTATTAAGTACTCAGTAAAGTTTTTCGACACCAAAACCATATCAAACTTTACCCAAACATATGAAGTTTATGTATTCGAGTATTGTTATCAATACTAATGTGTTAGATTTATATGAATGAACATCTTAGGTATTTATTAACGAATCGAGTAGCATTACTTGACTGATCTTCGCTCAGGCAAGTTTACTAAACCTAAATTATTAATTACGCAAAATTCTCAAACCGTATTTATTTGTTAAACAATATTCCTATCTTAAATTGCTATCGATATGTTATACCAAACCTAAATTTAAATTACCAATTATTGTAAAGTTATTGCTATAACTTCAGCATAACTCAGAAATGAATATTTTATTCATATTATTGTTTATTGATCATAAACTGTTATGTTAAACCAAATTATTTTGGTAAGACATCCTATAGTGAAGTTGTGTATCCCGAAAAGGGATCGATGTTTGGTCAATTAAAATATTGACATTGAGTGCATGTGAGCGCTAGTAGGATGAGATGCATACTCCTAGGATATTTAATAGGCCGATCTCCTATCTCGTATCTAAACAAAGTTTCTAAGTCTTTGTGACTGATAGAAATAAAAAGTCCATAAATGGTTGAAATAGAAATTCCAGAAATGGTAGCAACTATCAGTTGAGTTTTGAACTGTTATACTTCTTCAAATCATATATTGTTGTAAATATAAAACCTGCTGAGCATGTCATAGCTCACCCTTGCAAATTATTCCATTTGCAGTATCAGATGGTAACCCTGGCACTTCTGGAGTTAATAAAGGGAAGCGTCCCTGCTTAGGTTAGTTTATATTACTGTATAGTTGAATGTAATACTTTGTAATAAGAAATTCTTTATGAAGAATCATGTAATCGAACCTATATATATATATATATATATATATATATATATATATATATATATATATATATATATATATATATATAACATCTTTATTTCAGCAACCGTGTTTTCTTACATATATAGATGTAATTAGAATTTTTAATCTAGTTTGAGATCCTTGGGAACTATTTATCTGAATGAGGGTATTGACAACATGGACTGTTTATGTTGTTGTTGATACTCAGGATTTCAGATAGATAGGTACTATCAATACGATTGTGTAATTCGCATGACATAGACTATACATCTGAGTGAGGGTATTAGTAATATGGATTGTTTATGTTATTATTAGTACTCTAAATTTCGGATAGATAGATACCATTTATAGATACAGTTCATATATCTAACTGAGGGTATTCAAACAAAGCAATAGTTCTCCTAGGAATTGTTATCTGTTATGGAATACTGTGAATCTTGGATCTATGGGAATTGCACCTGGTTTTAAATTGTATAGTCACTAAATTAGATATAAGCATATAATTAGATACCATGAGCGTATAGATTTAAATGCATTATATACATTGACTTGTAGTAAGCACCATATCGGATACCATGGGAGTATAGATATGGGGGCGTTACAAGTTTTAACTTTTAACTGATGATATCCGGAATGAAGATCGATCTTCGAAAAGAATTTGGCACCTTACAACTGATCAAACAGGTCATCAATGCAAACGGTTTTGGTTGGAGTTAGGAATTTAGGGCTTCTTTGTTTTATATGTAAAAATGCAAAATATTTAATTTGAGTGAAAAAATGTTGTGCACTTTTAATAATTAGGAGCTTGCAAATTTGCTTGACCTACAGTATCTCCATCAACATGAAAATCGTTTCATTGGGCGAATTCCACCAGAATTGAGCACTTTACAAAACATACGACACTTGTAACGCTCTGTGTTCTCTGATTGTCTATAGCAAATCATTAGGTAGGTGTGTTCACTTTCATCTTTTTATGGATGATCTCATTTTGATTCCATTTTGTTTCCAGTGATGTTGGTAATAACCATTTGGTTGGAACTATAAGGGAACTCATTCGTATTGAGGGGTGCTTTCCAGTTCCGCACAACCTGTAAGTCAATGAAATTTGAACTACTTCACTTCGCCTATATAGTTATTTATGATTCGCCTTCAACTTAAATGTGCAGGTATCTAAATAATAATTATCTTACACGAGGAATTCCTGCACAGATTGCAAACTTGACAAATTTGGAAAATTTGTAATTTATGCATACAGATATATAATGTTATGGAATTATATTCTTAATGAATTTCAGTTGGTTGCTACATTTCTACGTAGTGGTAATTTGATTACTATGATGGTTACAGGTATCTATCATACAACAAAATGTCTGGAATAATACCACCTGGACTTGCTCATATTCCTAGATCGACATACTTGTAAGTGTTTCTTTTAGCTTTCCATACATGTCATTATGCATTCCATAAGCGTACACCTCAAATTGACTTTTGAGACTTCTGATCATGTCAATTAGAATAAAATAAGATCTAATCGCCTGACCTGACCAGCGTAGTCACAAAAGCTGCCAACTAAGTCTGAACAATAATTGGTCAATCATGTAAACTTTTTTCTGCAAATAAAGCCTAACTTGATTTTCAAAACTCATCTAAATTATAACTACTGAATTAGCTCAGTAGTAGTGAACTTAGTGATAAGTGCCTCAAAAGGCATACGTCATACGTTCCACACTCCACAATGCATGATCTACTTTGTTTGATACTATTAGACACCGGTGACTCTCCTTATAACCCAAGCAGAGAAAAACCCTTCTAAAGAGGTTGGGGCCTGGGGGAAAGAAAGCAAAGTACCATGCTGTCGAGGCATGTTTGAAGAGGAGGCAGGTGCCCTCTAAGTTTACCACCCCACCACTAATGGACTATGAGGATGGTTTATTAATATTATTTTTATTTTTTTATTTTTTTTTGTGGTGTGGGGGAGTGTTGAATACTTGAATATGGAGTGCATGGCCTTGGGTGACAAATTTAGCCTTAAATAGGCGAACGAGCAGTCTGGTGATTTTCTCACATCGGAAGAAGAACCCTATACCCAAACATGGTTTCCTATAGGCTTACCTGATGTGCGTTGTTGTGGGGTATTGGGTTCATTGGTGGCCCATTGCACGTTGGCTGTTTTGTTCAGGTTATTTGTGTAAATATAAGTGGATAGTGTCAATTGCAATAATCTGACACAACTTATTTGAGTTAATATATATTAGTCTCTTCTACCCCCTGGAATTATAATAATACTAAGAGTACCCCTGAATAATATTTCAGCAAGGAAAATAATTTCAAGAGTTACTTCAGATTTAGTTTTCAGCTAAAGCAAAAAGAACTCCTTGATAATTTCAACAATCAGTTGCCAGTTATTATAACTTTAGCAGAAACTATTTTTTTTCCAGTTGAAACAAACATGACAATTATCCATACGACTGATGTCCCCATTCATTTGATATTTGAGATAAGGCATGGCTTTATTGTTTGCAGGTTGAAAGGCTTGGCTCTCTCCATGTCTTGATGATGGCCAAATCTAGGAAATTGATTTTAAGAAGCAGCCATAAGAAATTTTGTTATTCAAGAGGTATTGTAATGTCAATTCACACGCGTTGTTTATCAATAAAAGTAAATGTTGTTAGTATCTCTGCTCATGAACGCTCATATTTATCGAGTTGTATTATTCAAGATCTGTATGATTTAACTGGTTTGGATTATGTTAGGGCGTAAGTATCAAGTTTGGTTATTGTCCCAGAAGAATACCAACTCTAATATAATACCAATCAGGGTCATAGGGTGCAAGCTCCTTGAAAGTACCAGTCTTGACTATATCAGTCCAATGTGGAAGCTCCATCTGTTGAGAATGTGGAAACAGTAAGATCAAATACAACAGATCCATCATAATCAATAACAAAAATCAAAAGAATATCATAATAATGTATGCTGGGTTTTTTTTTCTAACACAAGTATATTCAGATTAATGATGCTAATAAAAAATTAATACGAGTTCCAAGAAATTATCTGGAAGTGGTGGTGCTCTCATAACAAGTATTTAGCGCAAGGTTATGACCACCTAATCCAACTCATTCACAAAAAAAGAATTTCATGTCCTCTCTGTTGTCAACTATCATACATTGAACTAGAAAAACAATTTAAATGACATTGCAATTGTACCTACTATTGTGATAGACAGTTAGAAAGTCCTACAAGTCGAGGCTAGAGAACATTTTGAGCATCATTTATAAAGGAACAAGGTAGATCATGAACAATATATGCTGCTACAATATTTCACAACAGTACACATCGCTTCTTATGGAATAAACTTTAAAATAAAGATCGCTGGATCCCTCAATAGGAAGAGAATTAAGACTAAAGTGCCAAGCAGTGAGAAAAATCCTTACTATATATTAAATGCCAAACAACAGCATACGAAAGCAAAATATTAAAACAAGACAAATTAAATGCTTATTACATTTGAATCTCAATTAGTTCTTGTATATATCTTCTGTTTGGTTGATGAGAATCTATAGTAAAGATTCTAAATTAGAGTTAGATATGATGGATAGTGAAGATGATATATAATTGTACAAAAGATGTTTTTATATGATTTGATCTTTTTTTATTAGTTAGCATCATGTTAACGTGTGTTACTTACGAATTGACTTGCTGTACCAACTTCATAACCATATTTTCCTTAGATTAGTGTGATCTAAGGAAATGGAAACAATGATTCCAGTTGATTCTAATTATCACACTTGTTATAACTTCTGATTTAGAGTCAGGGAGATTGGTAACCACCACATGGTGTCCTTGCTCCCACTTCAATATCTTTCATAATCAAATTTTAGAAGAGCAAAATGTATCTCAACCAACAACCTTGAATCCTGAAGTAGTAAGCAAATACTCGAATTTTTAAGAAGAAATACTCAAATAAGTGAGAGATATGACATAGAAATGAGCAAAACAAAAGCATACGAAATCAAAATATTAAAAAATAATCCAAGGATTACAACAAATTATGCTATAAACTTCAAAATGCATGTGTAAATTTCTTAATAGATGTGTTTTGAAATTTGGAAGTGAACCCAAACATTAATAGCACCCATCCCAACCAGCCAACCTTCATTCTCTGGGGGGGGCTAAAGTGATCTCCTATGCAAAAATAAAGTGGATTAGCATAAACGTATCAGCTGAATTCCCCAACTCCATTTGCACTCATTGATCTTAAAAAAACAAGCTGGGAAGGATATAAAATTTAAACTAAATTATATCAGCAGGAATGAATACAAACGATAGAGAAAACTAATGAAATAACAAAAGAAAGGAGCGTTCTGCTAGCCCGATTGTACTTTTTAAAATACATAACACAATAAGGCAACATATAATTTATGTAAACAAAAAACTTAACAAATCTATAATATAAAATAAAGTAGTGATGAATCCATAAGATTAAAGAGAAGGTTTGAACTTCCACTTATTTTCGTTTTTGTGAAGTATTTTCATCAGATTTTACTTGGGAAACAATAAAAGAAGTAAAGGACTAATATACCCTTATTAAACATTAAAATCCTAATCACTACTAAACGTCCTACATCCCAACCAATAAATACTCCCTCTGTTCGGTATTAAATGTCTTAATTTCCTTTTTAGGATATCCCAAAATAAATGTCCTATTTCCTTTTTATTCTATTTCTCCTCTTATACCCTCATAATCTTTGTACTCAACTTTTATTGGAAACTGAAAAAATGAGAAAAAGATTACACTAGAAACTTGTTTACTATTGTACTACTTTCAGTATATCATTCTTTTCATTTAATAGCTTTCTAAACTATTTCTATTTGTTCTACTTATTGGCAATGTGAGAATACCAAAAAGAGAATTGATTCACGTGGGAACGAGTAATTGATGATGTCATAGAAAATTAGAGAAATACTTTAATTAAAAAGTAATCAAAAGGATAATTTAGGTAAAAGAAAAATCTATTAATCAGTTTGCAGAAACCAATTACTCTTACATTACACATAATAAAAACTCCAAATAAATAATAAATAATAAATCATTGATTTGCTCTTGATTTGTGGTACCCGTCAGAGGACTCAATTCCCAACTTGACCCAAAAGTATATTAAGCCATCGTCTTCACACTCAAACTGTCAAACACCATATCAACTCACATGTTATCTTAAAAAATCTCTTCCTTACCATGTAAATTCGAACTTCAACAAATCGCTTTCCCTTAAGTTTGAATATATACACTCTTAACACTTGACGTTTACTTGAGCAATTGCTTGAAAACTCTCAATACACTGAGGCACTCGAATTACATGAGAGCCTAACAAGCCTCTAATACTAAAGGGCCGAGGGCCTTGTATATTTTGAACCAATGGAGAACAATTTATTTAAATTTCATGATTAGCTGATTATTTTTCCTTGTGATGTCATTTGAATTTCTTTGGACACTTTTCATGCATAAGCTTTCTTGAGTGAGCTTCTCATGGTTCTCTTTAACATTTATATTGTTGTTTTATAGGTCTTAGATTGGCAGTGACTGGGCAGTTAGGAACTTATCTAAGTGAACAGAATGCTACAGCCTATAAGCAACTTGCCAGTGTTTGATCGCTCCTCAAAATGCTTACAAGGTACTATTTTCTAAGAGCATTATTAGAGTCAGTTCCTCCATTGGATAATTGTTTAAATTCTTAAAAGTGTTATCTTAGCTTATTAACCACTGTTATTTGTGTTTAGTAAGGGAAATTCTTATAGCTCACTCCTGAATAACCTGAATTATTTATTTAAGGCCCAGGGAGCAGTAGGATTGTCATTAATAATGTTTTAGAAAAGGGTGTCCGTGATCTGGTTTCTTAATTCCTAAACTTATATTTTATACTTTGGATGTAGGAAAGAAGAGTTCAGTGAGGTGAAAAAATAATACACATTGAGGTTTTCTAGCGTACCTTTTTTAAAAATATACAGTGGAGAACTTAAATTTTGGAAAGCTATGATGAGCTCCTACAATCAGTTGTCTCTTGGGCTGACAGCTATGTGATTGGAATTTTGTTTGAGTTTTGATAGAATATGTAAATTCTTCTTCGGCTACACTCCTATACTTCCAGCTTCTTAACAGTTGCAGTTTGTGCTTTGTAAGAATAGTGGAAATGTAATTTGTGCTTTGTAAGAATAATGCAATTTGTGCTTTGTAAGAATAGTGGAATATGAGTATAAACAAAAAATTTCAATTTGTGCTTTGTAAGAATAGTAGAAATGTAATGAAGTTTTATTATACTACGACTGCTCTCAATGATTTTTGTATCAAATAAGAGATAACTTAGGATTTTTGTATCCAATAAGAGAAAACTTGAGATATGTGAACTCATTTGGTTGGAACTATTATACTACGACTGCTCTCAAGAATAGTGGAATATGGGTATAAACAAAAAATTCCAATTTGTCCTTTTTTCTGTTTGGGATTTGTGAATGACAGGTGCTAATGATAAGGCTGAGAGTGTTTCAACTCTCCGTATTTGAACTACAGTGCTCAGATTTTCTTGGCAGGTGATAAGCCTTTATGGTCATAGTTTGTATCCTATTAGTAGGGTTGCATCGGGGAAGGTACCGTTGTGTAACTTAGACGAAGAATAGAGAACTGCATTGTTTTCGCTATAGATATTGTTCTAGCCGTAGACAAATCAATGGTGCTACTTTTACTCTTCGATATGCTTCGATATATTTTTGCTGTTTACTTTCTTTTTGTCACGAGTACTATTTGTTCATTTTTTTTAACTTTAAGGTTTGCATTAAATAAACTAAATCGTATATGATTATATATGTTGATTATTGTTTTGCTATGCAGAATTACATAGTTGTAGTGGTCGGATGAGACGGAATGCAACAGTTGCACACAGTGAAAGTATGCTAATTTGTCTGCATAGTGTACTATTAATTATCCTTGATAAGGTTAGATTCATTACTTCGTTGATGTAACTTTGGCCCTAGGGTGAAGCCATGTTTATACATTTCTGAAAATGTCAGGAAAATTTTGGCATGCAATATATTTCCACTCATTATAAGTTTTCATCGATCAAACTCTGTAAGTTGTATGATCATATATTTCCAGGTATACATTGAAGGATACTTGGTGTAAGCTGTAAAGAATACGAAGTTGTTTCTCTATTTTCTACATGTGTATAATTTTTGTGTTTCATCTTTTGAAGGATACTTGGTGTATAATTTTATACATGGTTATGATGATTTTGGGTATGGAATGATGGTTGTTTTGGTGGTTTGAATATTTATAGATAATTGTAAGTTTGTAGACAGGTTTAGATTTTTCTAGATATCTATTTTTAAAGGAAATTATGTCGAAATTTATTGAAATTATTAGCGACTACCTTGATGTTTTGGTGGTTGGATATGTGTTGATGATCGAGTATGTATTAATTATTGTGGTTGTATGGTGAATTATGATAATTGTTATGTCTAATTGTAAGTTATTTTAAGTTGCAAAGAGTATTTAGGTAATGTATTACTTTTTAATTTTTAATCTAATTTTTCGTTTCGTCGTGCCTTCAAACACGGGCAAGGGTACACCAGTTTGCTGCTGCTATTCGGAGTTGTAAACCTCCTGAAGTATATAAAGGCAAAGGCATAATGTATATAGATGAAGTTATCAAGAAGAAACAAGAGAAAAGGTCGAAATGAGTTGCACTGGTGCATAATATTTGAGTAGGCATGTTTCTTTGTGGTTATTTTCTGATGACATTTTCAAAATGCAAGATGAGTTTGAGCATTGTACTAAGATTGTCTAATCTGGAAGTCATCTCCTCTCTTTTACTTCAAATTCTCATAAAATTTAGAAAGCTTGTCAAATATTATAGATGTGAACCAACCTCATGGTATGTTAGTTGTATCAGTGTGTGTTGTCGGATGACCAAGTCTCTCCTTTAAAATGGAATACCTAATTTCATATGATTAGTTAAGATGAATCTATTGCTAAAAAAATCTTTATATTTGTTTCATACATTTATAACACCTAAATTTATATAATCTATACAATTCATACATTTATACAATTTCGTAGAGCTGTAACTCTCCCTCTCTTTTATTTGTTATGATTTTTCATTTTTAAACTTCGTTGTTGAGCTAATCCTAAATTTATATAACGACCTGCAATCAGTTTTTGTATCAAGTTACGGCTCTAGGACTTTGTATACCCATCTACGTGCGACAAAAAAAGGAGTGGTTATAACAAGCAAACAATAATTTTTAATTGTCAAGTTACTATTTAAAAAGTTACAATCAATTAAAAAGACTTATACATAGTAAAAAATAAATCTTGAAATGTAGTTAAACTTTGTTTAACTGTATGAGAATTTGACTATTAAAGTTGAACATATTTTTTATTTTTTGATTGAAATTTATCTTCGTAAGAATTTTTCATTTAAATGCTTTTGTGGAGTATGTATGAAAAGTGCAGATGTGTTAATAATTAATTTAAGCTTTTAATTTAGTGTGTGTCCATATTCACTGTTTAATTTTTTTGTGTTCATGATTTTTTTTTAAAATTATACAGTGCCTTCAGGCACGAGTTATCGCTAGTATACTCATATAACCTGCCTATACAAGCCCTGGTGATAGCAATAATAGATTCAATAGCCAGAAATCAAAAATTAAGCAACAAAGGTGCAAACCCTAATTAATAGCTAGATCTTTGATGCTATGTTTAAATTGTTGTTTAGATGTTTAGATATATGTTATAACATGTTAGAAAGTATGCTAAGTTGATAGAACAAGTTTTCATAACATCTAGATTCATCAAATTAGTGTTTTAAGAAATCTAGAAATTTTGGAAAAACAGGTCTGACAGTCGAATGTCAGAGTCTGTAGATCTGTGTATGTTAATAGTTAGGTCTGTTAATTGTATGTTATTTGTAATATGACATGAGGTCTTTAATCTGGAAAACAAACAAGTTCATTGGAACCATATATTGCAGGATATAGGTGGTCAAAGGTTGTTGACCGATCACAACGTTTTGTTTTCTAGGTTACCCAAAAACTCAAGAACAGGTTGCACCGGCTACTTTGACCAGCCTTTTAATCGCTATCTGTTTGATGTTATAATAACTTATTGTAATGAATTAATACCTTGACATACATACTACATATATATGACATTCAATTGCTTAAACAATTCATAGAATTACCAGAATTAATGGTCAAAAGTCGTTGACCGAGCATGACTAAGTTTTCTGGGTTACCTAGAAAACTGATGAACATGAAGAACAACCTTTGGTTATACTTTGACCATCATAGATCAAGACCTTAGAATCATGGTTTGTCCAAATTAGTGATATATATAAGTACCTTGATATATAGACTACCAATTATAACAAACAAAACACGAATCCATCACACAGATTAAAAGATATAGAAGCTACAAAACCGTTGACCGACCATGACCACTATTCTGGGTTACCCAGAAACTCAAGAACAGCTCTGGCAGTGATTTTGAGCCTCTATAAATTTTTGTTATATGTAGGTTAAAGCATGAAATTGGTCTGATGTTGTACTACTGTATGAGTACTATAACATCCATACTTGTCCAAACCCAGAATCATCAACAACAGCAAATTAAATAAAGGTCAAAGTGGTCCCTTGGCCACGACCAACTAATTCTCAAAAACTCAAGAACACCTATAGCGATACTTCCTGTCACTATAGGGCTTTAGCGATAGACAGAAAATGTTTTCTAAGAAATTAATTATTAAATATTAGAAATAATTAATAAAGAACTATAAAAATAGTTTTTAAATTTATTTTAAATTATAATAATTAACTTTTAATATTTTTACATAAATTCAATAAATATTTTAATTTATTTGGATATTATTAATAATTAAGTTAATAATAAAGTAATTTGAATAATTATTTATATATATTAAATAATTATTTAAAAATAATAACTATGATATAAAAATCATAATAAATGATTATAAATTATTTAAAAACAATAAACAAAGTTTTTATAATATTCTTAGTAAATATTAAATTATTTAGAAATAGAAATAAATGATTTAAAAATTATTTAAAGGATAAATAAATACTTAAAAATTATTATAAACTTCTAGAAATTATTATAAAGGATATTTAAATTATCTAAAAATATAATAAAGCTTATAAATAAAATTTAGTCGAGTTATCCACTTATTAAGTACTCAGTAAAGTTTTTCGACACCGAAACCATATCAAACTTAACCCAAACATATGAAGTTTATGTATTCGAGTATTGTTATCAATACTAATGTGTTAGATTTATATGAATGAACATCTTAGGTATTTATTAACGAATCGAGTAGCATTACTTGACTGATCTTCGCTCAGGCAAGTTTACTAAACCTAAATTATTAATTACGCAAAATTCTCAAACCGTATTTATTTGTTAAACAATATTCCTATCTTAAATTGCTATTGATATGTTATACCAAACCTAAATTTGAATTACCAATTATTGTAAAGTTATTGCTATAACTTCAGCATAACTCAGAAATGAATATTTTATTCATATGATATTATTTATTGATCATAAACTGTTATGTCAAACCAAATTATTTTGGTAAGACATCCTATAGTGAAGTTGTGTATCCCGAAAAGGGATCGATGTTTGGTCAATTAAAATATTGACATTGAGTGCATGTGAGCACTAATAGGACGAGATGCATACTCCTAGGATATTTAATAGGCCGATCCCCTATCTCGTATCTAAACAAAGTTTCTAAGTCTTTGTGACTGATAGAAATAAAAAGTCCATAAATGGTTGAAATAGAAATTCCAGAAATGGTAGCAACTATCAGTTGAGTTTTAAACTGTTATACTTCTTCAAATCATATATTGTTGTAAATATAAAACCTGTTGAGCATGTCATAGCTCACCATTGCAAATTATTCCCTTTGCAGTATTAGATGGTAACCCTGGCACTTCTGGAGTTAATAAAGGGAAGCGTCCCTGCTTAGATTAGTTTATATTACTGTATAGTTGAATGTAATACTTTGTAATAAGAAATTCTTTATGAAGAATCATGTAATCGAACCTTAATGATATATATATATATATATATATATATATATATATATATAACATCTTTATTTCTGCAACCGTGTTTTCTTACATATATAGATGTAATTAGAATTTTTAATCTAGTTTGAGATCCTTGGGAACTATTTATCTGAATGAGGGTATTGACAACATGGACTGTTTATGTTGTTGTTGATACTCAAGATTTCAAATAGATTGGTACTATCGATACGATTGTGTAACTCGCATGACATGGACTATACATCTGAGTGAGGGTATTAGTAATATGGATTGTTTATGTTATTATTAGTACTCTAAATTTCGGATAGATAGATACTATTTATAGATACAGTTCATATATCTAACTGAGGGTATTCAAACAAAGCAATAGTTCTCCTGGGAATTGTTATCTGTTATGGAATACTGTGAATCTTGGATCTATGGGAATTGCACCTGGTTATAAATTGTATAGTCACTAAATTAGATATAAGCATATAATTAGATACCATGAGCGTATAGATTTAAATGTATTATATACATTGACTTGTAGTAAGCACCATATCGGATACCGTGGGAGTATAGATATGGGGGCGTTACAAGTTTTAACTTTTAACTGATGATATCCGGAATGAAGATCGATCTTCGAAAAGAATTTGGCACCTTACAACTGATCAAACAGGTCATCAATGCGAGGCAACGGGTACTTATTTTTTACGGTGACATGATTCAACTCTCGATAGTCAATACAAAGTCGCATACTCCCATCTTTCTTCTTTACTAATAGAATAGAAGCACCCCAAGGAGATGCGCTAGGACGAATGAAACCGATGTCTAACAGTTCACACAGTTGGGTTTTTAACTCTTGAAGTTCAATAGGAACCATTCGATATGGGGTTTTGGAAATGGGTTTTATACCGGGTTCAAGGTCAATACAAAAATCAATTTCACGCTCTGGGGGTAGGCCATGAAGTTCTTCAGAGAATACGTCAAGAAATTTATTAATAATAGAAATATCATTCAAATCTGACGTATTTTTGTTTAAATTCATGACATGGGCTAAGAAAGCTTGACATCCATTTTTTAATAAACGAATGGCTTTATGTCTTGATATGACAATGATTGACTTTAGTGGTTTGGTTGATTAAATTTGCATAATAGGTTGGTTAGAAATACGAAGGCTAACAACCTTACGAAAATAATCAATTTTAGCATTGTGACAACCAAGATTTTGTAATTAATTTTAATATTTATTGGATTGAATAAATATTTTTCGATGAATTAATTATTAGATTAAATAATTAATTGATGAAATTGTGGTAGATTAATTTAATTATATGTGTTATATTTATTAAATTAATGTGGAGAATTTTTGTTATTCGAAGTATGTCATTATGTGAGCTTATTGTATTAAAAGAAATATTTAATAAGCCTAATGTTATTTTAATTAATTTATTTATTAATTAAAGATTTAATAATTTGATATTATTATTAAATGAGAATTTAATTATTTGACTATGTGAATTAATGAGAAATTATTATATTTTATTTAAATTAAATTAAATAAGATAATTGAACTGGGTGTGACTTGATTTAAACTATATTATAAAGGTTTAATTAAATTAAATGGTTTTGAACCCTATTCTTGACCAGCCAAACAAGGCCCTAATGGGAGTTGTTAGCAGTTACCCATGATTGGGTAACTGACCATCAACGAGTCAGTTGTTCTTTATTTAGTTTACGTCTTCTTCTTTCTTCTTCATTATTTGCCTAAGTCTAGAAAGCGTAACACATAAAGATACAGAGAAAGAGTTGAGAATTCAGAGATTGTTAAGAGGATTGTGAGAGTCATCTGAGAAGGAATTCATCTTCTATTAATTTTACGCTTAAGTAATCCCTTTAACCCAATTCTTTTTCTACGTCATTTAGTTTTATAAAATATGGCTCTCCAATTTTTGTAAAATTCTCTGTGGTTGAAAATTGTATTGACTATGTGGTTATATACGTGATTTTATGTCATAGTAGCATGTTTAATATGTATTTTATATGATTCTATATCATAAGTTTCATAATATTATGACTTGTTGTTTCAAAAATTTACAAAGTATAGAATATGGCCATATGGCCTTATACGTGATTTTAATATGTCAAACTTGAATTTTTCTACAAAATTTCCACTTATATGTGATTATGCATGATAAAACGAACAAAATGAAATTTGAATGGTTGGATTTGGTTTTATAACGAATCCGTGGCGTTGAATTTTAGGAATTTATGTTCAACACTTCAAGAACATCAAGAACAGTACAATTTGCACAATTTAATTCTGTGATTATGTGTTTTAATGGGTTAAAATCACCCTATAGATGATGGGTATTGATTATATACGTATTCTAACATGTGGGTATGTTTAATTTGGGGAATTAATGATTGTGTAGTGTTTATTTTCTCTGAATTTTGTGTTCTTCGCGAACTGGGAATTCAGAGTATGGAGTGTCGCGCCGCGGCCCCAGCTCCTAGTTCATTTCCCGCGCCGCAGCGTCAAGTACCAAGCCGCAGCGCCACGGCGCCAAGACCCAGTACCGCACCACTTAGCAGAATGTCCAGAAAATGCATTTTTTTTAATGTTCAAGTATAGAAATGTGTTAGTAACCTAGTCTAATGAATATAAAAAAAATTGTTAGATATATAATGAGATATTAAAGTTAGTTTTTACCGAGTCAAGAAGAAAATTACATGTTGATTATATACTTAGCTTGTTGTTCGTATAGTGTAATATTATGTGAAAATAAGTATGGTAATATGACTAAGTATAGTCCTGAATTCGAGTTAGACAAAGAATAAACGTGTGATGTTTAGTAAGTTATAATTGACTGGTATTGTGAACGTAATTGATATGTAGGAGTTAAATAAAAGAACGAGTTTAGTTAAAGTGTAATATACGCACGAGGCAAGTTTCCTAACCCTACTTGTTATCATTATATGAATTATAAGTTGTCTCTTTTCATCGAGCAAGTTCTCGTTATTTTGACTAAGCCCATGTTGTTATATCAATAGTATATTAATCTTTCAAAGTATGATGTTGTTATACAATAATTATTATATTGTATATCTCTTGGAATTGTTATTCGATTTATATATCAGTTATTGTGAATCTTGTTAGACTAGCGAACCCTTTATGATTCGACTAGTCCATAGTTGATGAGCGTTCTAAATTTCAGAATCCTTGATGAATTATCCAAACCAAACTACCTTTGGCGCAGACTCGAATGTCAAACTGAGATGAACAACCCTGTATAGGGGATTACTTATGCGTTAGTGTTAAGATATTGTACACAGTATGGTACTAAGGGCTAATCCCCCTAAGTACGAGAAGAAGAGTCCATAGTCTTATGACTGTTAAAGGTTTCAAGTATAAACCCTTGATAACCTAGGACCGACGAACCTTCCACTAGTAAAGGCAAGGGCAAGATTATCAAGTGATGAAGACTTGTTGTTTATGTGATGTTGAACTTCTGTGTTAAGACTTATGTTAATGTTGTTTAAGACTTATTATTTATTTATGTTTCCGTACAGATGTTTAAGGTTAGTATGACCTGGGATTGTATTTATTATTCAGATATTGTAACCCCATAAGGGGAGGATTTATTTCTATCTATTGTATGGTTTGCATTTATTATGGGTAGATAGATATATGATGTTTGAATAGTGAACACCAAATCATGTGGGAATGGAAGTACCCAAATTTGGGGGTGTCACAGGTTGGTGGGGGAAACAACCTTAGGTAATAGCCTTATAGGAAGAACATAATGAAGGAAAAATCTTATCGAGTTCTAAGAAATGAATTTCTTAATTCATTAAAGATAATAAAAGACTTTATGTGCTTATGTGTTTAAGTATGTGCTCACTAGTATAACTTAGTAACTAAAACTTAAAATTATGTTGTCAGGATGTCAGATGTTGGAGGAGCTAGTCGAGTTGGGGAGGAGGAACCTCGAGTACCTACTGAGGAGGAGCCCCGTGACATTCATGTTGTCAGGGAGCAGTTGATTTAGAGAGAGCCATCTCCATTGATCACTGTTGTTGGTCAGGAGCATGAGCCTGAGATTGATCCAAAGGAGGATCCTGAGGAGGAAGAGGAACATGAGTTTCCACCGAACTCCATTGATGCTGAGATGTACTACGTGTTATATGACCGCAACATAGAATTACGAGACACTGTTCAGGATTTGACTGAGCGGGCGATTATTCAGCAGATTACTCTCGAGCAGAAGGAGAGGGAGGTTGAGACTCTTCACACACGACTAGGAAATGTAGAATGGGATTTGGTCCACGAGAAGGGTCAAACCGAGGAGAAGTCCGAAGAAATAGAGAAGTTAAAGAAGGAACTAAAAGCTCAGAGAGGCTGATCATAGCAGAGGAGGGTTGGGTAAGAGAAACAGGTCGTGCTGATCTTGCAGAGAGGGATTGTCGTGTAAAGAAGGCTAAGCTTGGAGAGACATACTCTACACTTAATAATGCAATGGATGAAGCCCATGATCGAGTTTTGAGGTATCCAATCCAGTTTGAAGGTCTACCATCGTACATGCTGGATCGCAGAACGATGTCTCACATCATATAAGAGGAACGTAACAAGGTTATTCGGCGCCTTAACAGGCAGTGATAGTATTAGTTTAATTATGCGAAAACTATTTTGTAGTTAATGATGTAAATTCCGAAGTGATTATAAACAAAGGAATATTTTGATGTTTTAAATCCTGTAGATTCTTTATCTCGGGATATTGATGTAAATAGCAGTGATGCTATTTTATGATGTTAAAACTTTTAAATTGAATGAAATGTCAAAGTTTATTTAAATTGATGTGTTAAGTGAATTAAGATTAAATGTTCTAGCTAAGCCTTAAATGTTTGAGGAATTGAATAAAGACCTAATAAGCGATTATTCTTAACATAAATATGCTGCCTAGAAGAAGACAAAATCGTTAGCAAGAGCAAGAAGAGTCAGTGAATAACAACATAGACGCCAATGCTAACCCTGTTCAGCAATTGGTGAACCTTTTAGTAGGAGCACTTAACAATCAATCACAAGCTCCACTAAATACCTCGTTTAAGGACTTCAAGGCGGTGGGACTGCCAGAATTTAAAGGCTCCATGAACCCGATCGAAGCTCAGACTTAGGTTATGGAGATGGAGAAGATTTTTGAAGTTGCAAGAGTCAGAGAGGACCAGAAGACCGTGTTTGCAACGTTTATGCTGAAATCTGAAGCCAGTTTTTGGTGGCAAGCAGACAAAGTTCGTGGAGGAGTAGGTATGATTACCTGGGAGAGGTTCAAGGAGATGTTTTTTGAGATGTATTTCCCGACTACCTCGCAGAACCAATTGGAGATTCAGTTTCTGGAATTGAAGCAGGGGAATATGTCCGTACCAAATTATGTAGCTAGATTCAACGAGTTGGCAAGGTTCGCCACATATCAAGTGCACACGGATGAGAGAAAAGCAAAAAGGTTTGAACAAAGATTGAAGCCGTGGTTGTATAGTAAGGTGTCAATGTTTCAGTTGAAGACATTCGCTGGGGTACTAGAGAAAGCCATACTCGCTGAAGGTGGACGCGATGCGATAACCAAATACAATCAGGATCAGAAGAAGAAGAAGAAGAAGAATGAAAATGAAGGAAATAACAAGGCTAGTGGAAGTAATACAGGAGGAGGTAATAATAATCAGAAGAGAAGGTGGTCTGACAACACATCAATCGGAAACCAGCAAGGAGGTAAGAAGAAAAGGATTGAAGCATGTCCGACCTGTGGGAAAGCTCATTTGGGAGTGTGTATGAAGTGTAAACGTGTGTGCTACAATTGTGGTCAGGAAGGCCACATAGCACCTAACTGTCCTAACCCAAAGAAGGGTGCCTGTTTCACTTGTGGTTCAAAGGATCATTTGGCAAGAGACTGTCTTAAGAAAGGATCTGGAGGGGCAGGATCAGGAGCAAATTAAGGAATAGCAGTGGAAGCGCTCTGACCATCATAGGACCAATCGTAACCAATCGACCGACCGCCGGGACTTTCAATATGACGGTGCAGGATGCAGTGTAGTCGCGGGATGTGGTGTCAGGTATCATTCCGATCAATAGAGTTAATGCTTATGTATTATTTGATTCGGGTGCTACTTGTTCATTTATATCCGCTGACTTTGCTAAAAATTTAGAATTGCCTAAGGACGAGTTAGAATACCCCATGAACATAGAAATCGCGAATAGAGAAATAATTCCTGTTAAGCACGTGCATAAGAACTGTAAAGTTGATATTAAGGGTAATATCATGAACGTAGATCGTATCCCTATTCGACTTGGGGAATTCGACGTTATCTTGGGAATGGACTGGTTATTCAATTACGGGGCAGTAATTGAATGCCAAAAGAAGCGTATTAACCTTATGACTTCGTCAAAGGTTGTTTTTTATGGTAGCAAGTCGCCTAGACAAGCGAGTTGTCTGACGATGATGCAGGCCAGGAAGTTGTTACGACAATGATGTGTAGGATATTTAGCTTACATAGTCGACAGTCGTAAAGAGAATTCGAAAGTAGAGGAGATACCAGTAGTGAGAGATTTTGTCGATGTATTTCCAGATGATTTGCCAGGACTTCCGCCAGATAGAGAGGTCAAATTTGTGATCGATTTGGCTCCAGGAACGACTCCAATATCGAAGGCACCGTACCGAATGGCACTGGTAGAGATAAAAGAATTGATGGTCCAACTACAAGAATTACTGGACAAGAAGTATATCCAACCAAGCGTATCACCGTGGGGAGCGCCGATTTTATTTGTGAAGAAGGATGGGACAATGCGGCTCTGCATTGACTACAGAGAACTAAACAAGGTCATAATTAAGAATAGATATCCATTATCGAGAATCGATGATCTGTTTGATCAATTGAGGGGAGCGAAATACTTTTCCAAGATAGATTTGAGGAGTGGTTATCATCAACTGAAGGTGAGACCAGAGGATGTACCGAAGACAGTGTTCAGAACACGATATGGGACTAATGAATGGTGTGTTCAAGTTATTTTTGGACAAGTTCGTAGTGGTATTTATAGATGATATTTTGGTATATTCAAAAACCAAGGAAGAACATGAAGAGCATTTGAGATTAACGTTGGAAGTGTTGAAAAGAGAGAAGTTGTATGCTAAGTTTTCAAAATGCAAATTCTGGATCGAGCGGGTACAATTTCTTGGACATGTGATCGATAGGGAGGACGGAATTTTGGTGGATCCCTCCAAGGTTGAAGTTGTGATTAACTGGGATCAGCCGTAGGCGCCGTCGGAAGTAAGAAGTTTTCTTGGATTGGCAGGTTATTATAGAAGGTTCATTCAGGACTTTTCCAAGATCGCAACTCCGTTAACGAATTTGACTCGAAAAGCTGTGAAATTTGTTTGGACGGAGAAGTGCGAGGAAAGCTTTCAAGAATTGAAGAAGAGGTTGAGTACAGCACCTGTGTTGTCTCTTCCAAACGATACAGGAAATTTTGTGGTTTATAGTGATGTGTCGCATAAGGGACTTGGCTGTGTGCTTATGCAGAACGGTAGAGTCATTGCGTATGCGTCACGACAACTAAAAGATTATGAGAAGGGGTATCCGACCCACGACTTGGAGTTAGCTGTAGTGGTTTTCGCTTTGAAAATCTGGAGGCACTATCTCTATAGGGAGAAGTGTGAAATATATACAGACCACGAGAGTCTGAAATATATTTTTACACAGAAAGAACTGAATATGCGCCAAAGAAGGTGGTTAGAATTAATTAAGGACTACGATTGTGAAATTTTATAATGAAATTTAAGGATTAATTAAGGGACCGACGAACCTTCCACTAGTAAAGGAAAGGGCAAGATTATCAAGTGATGAAGACTTGTTGTTTATGTGATGTGTGTTAAGACTTATGTTAATGTTGTTTAAGACTTATTATTTGTTTATGTTTCTGCACAGATGTTTAAGGTTAGTATGACCTAGGATTGTATTTATTATTCAGATGCTGTAACTCCATAAGGGGAGGATTTATTTCTATCTATTGCATGGTTTACATTTATTATGGGTAGATAGATATATGGTGTTTGAATAGTGAACACCAAATCATGTGGGAATGGAAGTACCCGGATTTGGGGGTGTCACAAGCATGATGAGTAGTTAACCAATCAATCCTTAAAATCACATCAAATGCAAGTATTTTCAAAGAGATAAGATTGACAGGTAATGTGAGGGTGCCGATTTGAATCAAACAAGATTTATAAACAGTGAATGTAATGAATGTTTCTTCCAGCGGAATTTCAACAGATAAGTAAAAGTCTAATTTCTCAAGATTCAAATATAAACGTTGAGCGCAAGTAGGTGAAATAAAAGAATGGGTAGAACCGGTATCAAATAAGGTATAGACTTCACAAGAGTTTATAATTAGCTTACCCGTGATAACTTCGTTTGGGTTCCTCGCTTTTTAAGAGGTCACGACATTCGTTTTCCCTTGAACTACCGACTTTGACTTGTCTGGGACAGCCTTTGGTGTCTCCATCCCAGTTGGACTTGACTTCACTACATGAAAAAATTGAGCTAGGTGACCTTCTCTTCCGTAATTGAAATACACTTTGGGTTGCTGCGTACAGTTTGGACGGATGTGTCCCTCTTCTCCACATTTGTAGCATACGACCGGTGGTCATTCTCCTTACTTAAAAACGGGTGCTGGTGCTGTTTTCTTTCCATCATTATTGAATCTCCTCTTTTTAAAATTTCCAGTTCTATTATCTTGGCCAGGATTACCACCGAAGTGGTTACCATTTCTGGCATGATGATTTCCTCCACGTTTGTTGTCACCGCTTCTATGACTGCTACCACTGGTATTATCATTTTGTCGGCTGCTATCTTTTAGTTGGGCTGACTCATTATCGCGCTCCAATAATTAAGCCTTATTCACAATATCTGAATACAAACAAAGTTTATGAGAAATGAGATATTGACATATTTTGGGTTTTAAACCTCGCAGAAACATTCACGTCATTCGCTCCTCGTTATCAACTAAATGGGATGCAAAACAGGATAACTCGGCAAACTTAACCTCTTATTGCGATATGGTCATATTGTTTTGCTCTAGCTTGATGAATTTTACCTCCTTCATGTGACAAATACTTTTAGGAAAGTACTTGTCATTGAATAATTCTTGGAACTTCTCCAAAGACATCTTTAGTGCGGAAGGTTGAGTACATTTTATAGATTCCCACCAATAATCTACCTCTCCTTGCAACAGGAAGGTGGCAAAGGGAACCTTTTGCTCCTCAGAGCATCTCAAGACATCAAATATCTTGGTGATCTTCTTAATCCACCTCTCTGCCTTAAGCGGTTCTGGCTTTCCCAAAAACTATGGTGGTCCCAACTCCTTGAATTTCTTAGCAGTGACCAGCCATGAGTTGCCATTGTTTCCACTTGTATTTTGAACAGGAGTCTCTCTCGCTTGGTGTTGCATGAATTGAAAAAAGATCCTAAACATCTCGTCGTTCATCATTTGGTCAGTGTTGTTATTTACATGAGGATTATTTCCTTCCTGATGCACATTATCCTGGTTATCGATCAGCTATGTCTCAATGGTCTCATGTGCTCCATTGCTCATCTCAAAATTTTCAGATGCCATTTTCAAACACTGCCACAAAATAAGGGTTAATTGACATGCCACATATTATCCCTATATACTGACTGACCAATTAAATAACAAATAAACTTAGGTAGGTCATACTAGCGAAGGATATACCCGTCTCTCCCCTCCTAGTTCTAGCCTCAAATCTCAGCCAGGGATCATATCCCTAAGCTTTGATACCAACTGTGACGCCCCCCCAAAATAGGTATACACAACCAATTTTGAGTCGCCAAATACATGGTACATAACTCAAATATAAACTTAATTTATACAATTATCAACTATCGTGTAAAATACGACAAAACGTAAGTTGAGAGTTTTAACACGAATATTGTCTCGTAGATAATATCCAAACTCGTATGAAGTCCTCATTACAATTATTATCACACTATTTTATAAAATAGTGAGGACTGCTATAGCAATCATCTTGGACCTTCACTCCATTCTCCGACTAGTCCTAGCTATATTCTCATTACCTGAAGAGAACAATGAAAGAAAAGATTGGGCTCAACTAACCCTGTAAAGAATATTATGACTAAGATAATACAGAATAAATTATCCTTAGCCTTTAATAATATAAAAACCGATAGAATACAATAGACAATAAGTTTAACTACAGCTGAACAAGCAATCTATTAGAAGAGTCAAGTAGAGCATGATGTCTACTATCTTCTATAATTTTCTATATCACCGAATTATCCATGCACTACAGGCCAAGAAAATTCGTTAGTATCACATCCCCGAATTATCCATGCACTACGGGCCAAGGATATTCGTTAGTATCACCAATGGTCATGATCATGCCAAACAGCTGTTCATCAATGCACTACAGGCCAATAAGGACTTTTACCACATCATTTGTAACATTACAGGTCATGATTATACCGATACATAATTTCTGGTCATAATTATACCAATCAATAGTCCATCGATGCACTACGGGCCAAAGATGACTTTCATCACAATTTAAGCATGAGGATGATGACAATAATATAAGAAATTAATCAATTGAGATTAAGGATAAATATCAAAGATTTATAATTCAATTTATCCAGAGTTTAAGAATGTCCAAATTGTCAACATGATAACTATTTTCTGTAGTATATCAAAAATAATTTGGACAGAAAAGAAATTAATTTTTTTCGTGAATAGTACCTGAGTGAATAGTATCCCATGAATAGTAATTTATGAATAGTACCTCGTGAATAGTATCGTATATATGAATAGTACCAGTAAATAGTACTTAGGCATGAAAATATTAAAATTTAACAAGAATGTTCAGAAAAATATTTAAGTGGAATGATACTAGATGAAGCGCAAATTTTAAGGATATTCTACTAATTTCAAGTAGTATAGAAGCAACATTTATCAAAATAAGTGTAGATTTAAGAATACGAAACGAAATAATATTACTTACATACTACAGAGTATTGAACAAAATATTATTTCTTATGAATATTGAACAAAATAATATGTCTTACCTTAGTAGGAGAGTAATTCCGACTGGTATAGCGGAGATATTCTTGAAGAAAATTTGTACTATTTTCTACACTCAAAGCTTCTTTAAACTCAAAAGAAATACGTTTAATATTATAGAAGAAGAATTTTCTGATTCTGACTTTCATTTCTAACCTAAGCATCCAATTTATAGGAGAATGACAGGATACTATTTAGGAAAATCACGGATCAACACTAATAGTTCACGGGCAAAAATTTTGACGGATTAATTTGATTTTACTATATATACAAATACTATGCAGTACTATACAAACACTATGCAGTAATATGCAATACTATGCAATACTATGCAGTACTATACAAATATTATGCAATATAATAAAATATAATGTATTCTATTTATAAAAAGTATTTTGTTTTATATATAAAGTTTTATGTTTTATAAAAAATCTGAGATAACTTTCTACCGACGATTTTGAAAAATGAGTAAGTGGGGGTCCATGTAATAAGTCAAACTTACAACAAATACTTCATAAAAAACCCCTCTATTTATCACAAATCACTTGGCTTCTCTAAACGCATTTTTTATAACATTTATTCATCATTAATATTATAACTCACAATATTAACAACCAGATCATTCTCAGAAAAGAGGGGGCTTTCCGATAAGAATTTCTCTTTATTGGCGCGCAATTAGATGATCAAACCCCTTTGTTCGACAGAACGTTCTAGCCATTGTCAATAATACAAATAATAATATAAATAACTTTGTCGTCTCAATTACTGATTTAATAATATAAAATATTGTGTAGATGATATTGTGACAATAATTGAATCAATAATATGAGATACTATACAGCAATTACTGTTACAATAATTGAATAAGTACAAGTGACCTCTCACGTAAGCATCAATAATTAAAGATACGGTGCAATACCGTGTACTACTGTGCAACCACGCGTATTATTGTACTTTTATCACCGGGTATTTCAATAGTTAACGATAAAAGTTTTGCCGTTATTTTTATAAAAAAAGGTTATTTCTGTCGCTTTCTAAATCCGACAATAATTCTGTTGTGGGGTCCACCAATGATTGTGTCGTCTTACGAATATTCCATGATAAAATGAATATTCCCCAACCAAATGAATATTTTATGACACCTTGCTTACTTTGTAAAATTTGTAAAAATTATCCACAACTATAACATTATATCAAATCCACACCTTATTATTAAAAATAACATTTAGAGAAAATTAAATCTTTATTCATAAAAATTGGGGTCTTACAGCAGTACTATCTTTAATAGCGGCATCTCGGGCAGATATAGCACCATCCCGCTCAATAACAACTGCATCCCTAGATGATCGAGCCTCGTCCCGCTCAACAACAACGATATCTCTATGAGCTAGAACATCATCTCTCTCAACTATAGCGGCATCTCTACCAGAAAGAGTTGTCAACATCAAGGCTCTAGCATGATCCCTCTCAAATGTCATCAGATGCAGACTCTGTTCTAAATACTCTGCATCATATGGAGTCACAGTAGCAAAAATACTGGGAGAATTGATAAGAGTTGCTGACAACCCAGCAAATAGCTCATCCTCAGTGGGAGAATCAAGGTCTTCCATGGGCTCTCCACTGTTAGAATCAACACCCGAATCCGTGGATACAACCATAACCAATGCAATCTATGCCTCCAACCATGCAGAATACTCTATAGAACAACCTGGATGGCTAGTAGTAAAATCAGCCCTCTCACGCTGGGTCCAACAGGCATAAACCCTGGACAAGTCCTCTGCTGACAAAAGTCGAGATGATAAACGTTAACCTAATGCCACGTCAAAGGGATGAACATCCTGTAACTGGTTAAACCGTGCCACCACAGCCAGTGGATGATATGTGGTCACACCCCTCAAACCAGCCAGAGGAAGATAATCCATGCCCTATGCATGAGTGATAAAGCGGTAGGGAGAACTGAGCCATAAACATAAGAAAATATCAAACGGATCCTCGATCTCGACCATGAAAACTGACCAAAAAGTAGCGTCTGTACACTCCACCGGCTGAAAGGAGTAAGACATGACTATCTCATGAGAAAAACAATACTCATGGCACCCGAATGTGTCAATCGGTCTCAAGTGTGTCATAAATCACACGTACAACCAGACCGAACTGCATGTAAATACCCCCGTAGAATGGGACTGCAATACGTGGCCGATCTCAAGGTCTTTGCCAGAATCATCGGTATAATAGTATGTCCTTCCTAGAGAGCCCACACTGCCATAAACACGCTGATGTCTAAGTGGTCCATGTACAGTGGCATGTACAGATAAGCCACTACACACATCAAGAGTACATCTACTCTGGCAACACGCCAATCATCCTTTGATGTGGTGAAATCCCTAGAGTGCTGCACATAAATGTCCAAAGAGCCAAATCTATCGATCAGAAAACACATGGACACTACATGCCCTGAGGAGATCTCATCCAGGGCAACTCTACGCCTCAAACTTGTGAGGGTCATAAACTGTCGGCTCAGATCTCCCACAGCCATCCGAGCGCAAGGTCTGTCCAATGGCAAATATGTCAAACACTCATATTCCTCCAAGGTAGGAGTCAACTCATGGGTCTCAAACCGGAACACCTGCCTATCTGAT
This sequence comes from Panax notoginseng, assembly GCA_016801055.1. NCBI lineage: Eukaryota > Viridiplantae > Streptophyta > Magnoliopsida > Apiales > Araliaceae > Panax > Panax notoginseng. The sequence continues at coordinate 64,352,577 of CM029016.1, forward strand.
ACCCAGTGCTCTAACATGCCCTCTATAAAACCCAATAGAACTTAGAACATCAGGAGGGTCATAGAGTGCCGCAACAACTGATCTACGGTCACCTAATCTAGGGATGATAAACTACCATACCACGATCTTAAATAGGAGGCCATCAATTTTGGTGGGGTATGATCAATGCATCTAACTGTCGATGAAGACATCTGTAGGGTCGTGTCATAAGACCATTCAGGGGTCAATGCTGAACATCTCTTGACATACATATGCATAACATAATACATGCATGATAAATAATAGATGGCAATATGATGTAGGGAATGGAAAATAGTATACATGAATTCTTAAGTACATCATCATCTAAATACATCATCTCTGTATACAGCTGGAAAGTACAGGGAAATGGGGCACAACTGCCAAATAACTAACAGAGGCCTATCCTGCCATAGGTCCACCTACGACTATCCCAGGTGGTCCCTACCCACTCCAACTCGATCCATTTTGAGTTACAAAGGAGGTCCCACAAGCTAAAAAGTCAACTCAGGAAAGGAGACGCTACGCGATTAATCGAAAAAGCCTAAAATCAAGATTTTTCAGAGACCAAACTGCGGGTCTACACATCCATCATTAGCATTCACCCAAACATAGGGTTCACAAAGCTGATGATCACAGTTATTGTAAACTAAATTTGGCAATACCTCACAAAGGTCCAATGACATCAACTTGGGGTTATGATTCCAATTGCAACCATACATTTCATTAAAAATCTCTCCCCAGTGGGGATTTCATACAACTTCAGCCGTTGAAGCACATTTCAGTGAAGGTCAAGCAGCCCTTAACATTATCAGTCGTTGGCAAGTAAATCCAGTGAAGCATCGAAAGTGGTCCGATGATGTTTGTCGTTGAAGCACATTTCAATGAAGGTCAAGCCGCCTTGACATTATCAGCCGTTGGAAAGTAAATCCAGCGAAGCATTGGGGATGATCTGATTACGTCAGCCATTGAAGCACATTTCAACGAAGGTCAAGTAGCCTTGACGTTATCCACCGTTGGCAATTAAACCCAGCGAAGAATCGAAGGTGGTCCGATGATGGTAGCCGTTGAAGGACATTTCAATAAAGGTTAGGCAGCCCTGATAACACAAACTATTGGCATTAACTCCAATGAAGCACTGGAAAGACCTGGCGATACAAACTAGGGAAAACTATCCTCATCGGGGAGGACCGATGATGGAATATGTTATAAAACTTTCATCAGATAGAGCATAATTCCCCAAAAGACTCTCGCACATGAGAAGAACATCCGCAGTGGAAAGTCTGCACTGAGGGTTAATGACTTTGGTGATAACCCCAATGTTAACATTCTCTGGTCTCATTCATGGAGCAGCCTCCATTCCTTCATACACTCGGCATAACATTTGCATCATGTTGCATTACATTGCATCATGATTATCTGTCACATATCAAGTGTCTAGTGATCTTTATCCTATTCATGCCATTACACTGCATGAATATGATAAAGAGGGGCATCTGTAAACACTCAAAATTTTGTATTCCTGTTACTAACCTTGCAGGAGGAAAAAAAACATCTTCTAGAGATAACCTTGGAAGTCAAATCAGCTCAATCCTGCAGACAACCTCTGGATACTCAATTTTTGATCTAGGAGACAACCCTGAGATACTCAGTTTCAACCCTGGAGACAACCCCGGGAGATTAAGCTCCAGCCTCGGAGATAACCCCGAGGGATGTAGTTCCAGTTCCGAAGATAACCCCAGAAAAGTCAATTTTAACCTCAGAGATAACCCTGAGGCACTCAGTTCCCAACCTCGGAGATAACCCCAGGAGGTCAGACACACCTCAGAGACAACCCTGAGGACATTCAACACCTACAACAATCCAATCTTAGAGATAAACCTGAGCAACGACTGCTACATCAGCACAGAGTTGGAGATAACCCCGGTGAGGGAAAAAATCATCATTTTGACACCTCGATACTACATTCACGTCTTCTCAACAACATTTCAACCCATATTTTATACCAAAGTGTCCCACAAGAACCATAACTCAAATCTTGAGTGATTATTATACAAGACAACACACCGGATAGAATTTGAAGACTTGAAGATCTTGTCATGGACTCATCTTCCCGGCTTCATACAACCACTTATCCTTTGTAATTGTGTAGCTCTCAACAACAACATTTTGAAAAGGTATAGCACGCCTCAATCGGATGCCCGGATTGAAAGTTATGAAGGTTTAAGCGGACAACGCGTTACACAAGTGTACGTACTTCGCAATGACGGGACCTGCATGGCCCAAGGTAACCCGGGCAGCCGTAGGTAGTCACGGCTGTTGCGGGTACAATCGAGGTCGCCGCGGGTACACCCGCGACCATCAGTTCTATAAATAGAGGTCTTAGGTTGCCATTTTCAGAAGAGAAAAGCGAGAAAACTCTGTCCATTTCAGTTCTTAAACACATCTAGATTACTCTAAACTGAGTGATTCTTCTTTCTAAAAACTTGTAAGCTCGTGTTTTGCTACATATTGAAATTTAACCGGTGGAAACTAAATTTTTAGGCAACAAAAGCTATCTGAAGTCTTCTTGGCAGCCCACTATAAGATATTTCAAAATTTTAAGCTTTTTCTCACTTCTATACAAACATATCTATTCACATTTAGAGTCGCATCGTGTGGGTATGCCCGTATCATCGATCCATGGCTTTTATTGCTTATATATATATATATATATATATATATATATATATATATATATATATATATATATATATATTATCGAACTATGCCTTGATTGAGCCCGAAAATAATATTCAGAGCGTTTACTGCTTTTATATATATAAATACTTATATATATCTTTTTCCATCAAACTTTGTTTGATTGAGCCCGAATATAACATTCAGAGCATTTACTTCTATATATATATATATATATATATATATATATATATATATATATATATATATATATATATATATATACACACACACACACACACACACACTTCAGTCAGGCCTGGAGATCGCCCCGATCACTTCGGGACCATTTACCGCTTATATATATATATATATATATATATATATATATATATATATATATATATATATATATATATAAGTAGTAAAAGGCCACGAAGTGAATTTTAGGCCAGACAGAAATGTAAATATACATATATATATATATACATATATATATATATACATATATATATATATATATATATATATATATATATATATCCTACCTGAAGTGAACTCCAGGTAGGATTTGAAATGTATATATATATATATATATATATATATATATATATATATATATATATATACATATATAACTCTTTATCAGCATGCGGATTAGATTTGCCTAAATCTAACTATTTCTCACTTTAACCGGTTCATGGTGACTAAATTGGAATCGTTGAAGTTGGAATGCTTAGATTTACTCAATTCTAATTCGTTTTCTAGCTTTTGCTATGGGCTAGATTTGTCTCAATCTAGCTATTTCTCACTTTAGCCGGTTCATGGTGACTAAGCTGGAATCGATGAAGCTGAAATAGTTTAGATTTATTCAAATCTAGTTCTTGTTTTAGCTTTTGTACATATTGCCTTGTCATGTGAGCCTCGAAATCATGTGATCACAGATTCAGTTCCTGAATCTAGATTCGGTTACCGTGATGGACATTTTCAACTGCAGCCAGCTTGTAAATTATTCACGGTGTCTCAATTTCCTTAGATGGCTCTCATTCCCACAAGGAGTTTGGCGCTGTAATGTATCTTATTTTCTCGAAGATGCTTCGCATCTCGAAAATAATAAAAGCAATCTAGCCGAACATATAATAAAACGGAAGTATCAAAGGCTTCAATTACTATTGAGCATAAGGGTTTGAAAAAACCTGTTTTACAAAACATCACTTCTATATCTCGTTAAAATTAAACTTTTATACAAAAGTCAAACCTTTTGTATATAAGTGCAAATGAGGCATAGCACTACTTCCAAACAACTGCATATAGACCTACACACACATTAAGATAAAAGTTTAAATTAAAAAGTGACAGTAACCATGTTATCACGGAAGTCGGGGGGTGCCTAACACCTTCCCTCCGCTTAATCAAGCCCCCGGACCCTAACAAATTTCTGTTTTACAGACCAGTTAAACACATCACTAGGTCTTTGTGCAAACCTTTTCTCTGTTGAGTTGGTTCAACCATTTAAAAATACCAATTGGCGACTCTTACAATCAAATTGTCGACATATACATGTCGGACCATTTCAAACTTATTTTTTCAAACAAACTTCACCTAACATAAGAACACCAAAAGACAGGAGTAGAAAGGGACAAATAAAAATTTCGACGTCGACATTATACGTATCTAAGAGTATATGATCCAATTTCTTAACCCATCCCTCAACAAAATCATCAACAGAGAATTACTTTGAGAAAACACAAACTAAGAACTTTTAAAAGTAGATTGTTTACCTCTTTGATTAGCTAAATGACATGAATCTTCTTCCTTCCTGTTTTTCAAACCCTTCCCAATTTTACAGAGAATCCCTTTTTCTCTCTCAATTATCTCTTCTAAACTCTCTTCTTTTCTCCGCTCTTTACAAAAGAACGTATGGAGGAATAAACTGACACAACCTTTAATGCAATTGGAAGTTGCATAAACACGTATAGTCTTAGCAGTTATTAAAAAACAAAAGCCAAAAGGTCTTGTTTGGCTTACTACTCCTAACCTCTTTTAATTTATTTTAATCATTCACTTTTAAAAGTAGATTGTTAACCTCCTTTGATTTTGTTTCATATTCCTAATTCTACACTTATTTTTATAATTATTGCTTCTATACTCCTTGAAATTAGTAGAATATCCTTAAAATTTGTGTTTCATCAAGTATTATTTTACTGAAATATTTTTCTGAACATTCTTGTTAAATTTTAATTTTTTCATGTCGGGATACTATTCATACATACTACACTATTATACAGTACTATTCATACATACGGTACTATTCGTGAAGTACTATTTATAGGGTAATATTCACTCGGGTACTATTCACCCGGGGTACTATTCACGATAAAAATTGATTTCTTTTCTGTATAAATAATTTTTGATACATGAATATCATTCTTGAATTTTACTCCACAATTAATTAACATGTTGACAATTTGGACATTCTTAAACTCTGGATAAATTAAATTATAAATCTTTAATATTTATCTTTGATCTCACTTGATTGAATTCTTATATCATTGTCATCATCCTCATGCTTATATTGTGGTAAAAGTCATCTTTGGCCCGTAGTGCATAGATGGACTATTGATTATGACCAGGAATTATATATCGGTATAATCATGACATGTAATATTACATACAAATGATGTGGTGAAAGTCCTCATTGGCCCGTAGTGCATTGATGGACAGTTGTTGGCATGATCATGACCACTGCTGATAATAACGAATATCCTTGGCCCGTAGTGCATGGATAATCCGTGGATGTGATATTAACGAATATCATTGGCTCGTAGTGCATGTATAATTTGGTGATATGGATTATTTATTGAATTGTATTGTAGAGATAAAATATTGATGATGAACTTTTAAATCATAAAAGATAGTAGACATCATGCTCTACTTGACTCTTCTAATGGATTGCTTGTTCCGCTGTATTTAAACTTGTTGTCTATTGTATTCTATTAGTTTTTATACTGTTGAAGACTAAGGATAATTTATTCCACATTATCTTAGTCATACTATTCTTTACTTGGCTAGTTGAGCTCACCAATTTCTTTCATTATTCTCTTTAGGAAATGAGAATATAGTTGGGACTAGCCGGGGAATGGAGTGATGGTCCAAGATGGTGGATATAGTATTCCTCACTATTCTATAAAATAGTGTGATAATAATTGTAATGAGAACTTCATTTGAGTTTAGATATTTTCTACGAGACAATATTCGTGTTAAAACTTTTAGCTTATGTTTTGTCGTATTCTGCACGACAATGAATAATTGTGTAAATTAAGTTTGTATTTAAATTTTGTACCATGTATTTGGCGACTCAGAATGGGTTGTATGGACCTATTATGGGGGCGTCACACATTCATATAGGTTTTATAATTTCTACATTACCCATTTTCTAAAGAAATTCTTGTAGGTTCTACTTCATAATATTTATTTAAACTCGACACTATTCCGAGTTTTACATATTCTTTAACCCATTCATTACCTCTTTTTAAGGATAATCACCATAGGCTCAATTCATAAACACTCGGGATATTATATTTACCTCTTTTTCTAAAAATTTCGTCCTCGAAATTTTAATTTACTAATCTTCATTCATTCGCTCTATCAAAATAACCTTTATATTAATCTTTATTCATTTATTAGTTTCCAAGATCAAATTTCTTCTGTAAGGATCTTTCCAAGATCATTGAATTCTTCTCATCTTTATTTCTAAGCATTCACATTTTCCTTGATAACTTCACCCCCTGTTATCTTCCAAGAATTTCATTTCTTACTTGCTCAATTCACTCGTCACTACTTTTCGCATTCTACAACTTACTTCTTTCTATGGAATATGCTACATTCACCCTTAAGAATAATAAGAATCTTCCACAATTGCTCATTAATTGGGAAGCGATATGAATAACTCAGGAATTTAAAAGATTCTAAATCACGTTGAGGGGTCACAAGACCTTGAACTCATCTCTAGGTTTAATAGTGCTTCACCCCCAGTACTTCACACTATAAACCGTTCTAACAAAATGTTTATCAATCATAAAGACTAAAAACAATCTCTACATGTACTTTAGGTGATCAGCCTATCGTACCACTACGTCATGCACAACGTATTACATCATAACATCGTAACGACTATATATGTTACTTTCGGAACCAGTGTCTCCGATAACATGTCCCCTATTATAGGGTTGTTCACCTCAGCTTCTCAACATCTGAATCCGCACCAAAATAATTTAATTTCACACAGTTTGACAAAGAACGCTAGAATTTGATAAAAATCTTTCTATATTCGTATAGCTGAATCAAATAGTATAGACTTCTAGCAACAACTCGGACATCAATCAATCAATATATATATATATATATATATATATATATATATATATATATATATTTAACCAACTCAATTGGCATACCTTTCTTAGTTTAAAGAAAACCAAAAATCCTTTTTATGATATCACGATACCGTACTGACTTAATGGTACGTTGAGGATTTTGTCATTATATGACTTTGTCATGATACATCATACCATAGTGGGCCGGTAATCCTATGATCACATCCAACACTAGGTTCAACTACATTGATGACTTCCTCGATTATTATTTCTACATCATATCAAATGATGCATATAATTATATAAAATACATTTCGATAATTGCAAATCATTTTTTTTCTAGCTGAATTAATTAGCATAGACATGTGAGTAATAACACTATTTTAAAGACTCATTGTTTCAATCGTCTTATCCAATATTTTTCAAAAGATTCAGAAGTTCAAATATCAGCACGAAGTCAATAAATTTTGAAAATCCAGCATATCTAGAAGATTTGGAACAATCCATATTTCTCCATCAAATTCAATCTTTTTCCCATCATCTGACTATTTAATAATTATATATGTTTCTAGCAGCATCAATGCTTCCTACACTGAACATTTTTAGATCTCAACTTACAATCTTCCTATACCCAGTATAGTTCATCAAACTTACCACACATTGGAAATTCAGGAACTTGCCACAATAATATGAGTTTAGGAACTTGTCCTAACAATACGTAGTCCAAGAACCAATCAGGGACTGTCCATACGCTTAGGGGTTCAAAAACATACATATGATTATGAGTCACAAATATACCATAAGCATGAGTTTTAAGAACTCACACCTATTCCTAATATCCTCTAACTTAATATTAATAGTCTCTAACTATCTAATATAAATATGAAAAAAGAATCACCTTTCTACCATATATATATCGATAGTGCGACACGAACATTCCAATGTTTATCAATGTAAAAAACTGAGTACAAGCACAAAACCTCTGCCCATACAAAGGTTTGTACAACTCAGTCATCACATGAGTCCTCAATTGAAATTTCACCTAACTCCGTCTTGTTCTTAACTTGCTCCTTGCTCTATACGAATTTTTTTGTATCTCATCATTTATAACTCCTTACGAGTTTGCCTTGTACTATTTCATAGTACCTTCTCGTTATAGCATCAAGTTATAACCATTCAGTCATTATAGACCATTTGTCATTCTATATCTCAATCTGATCATGTTGTGATCTTATTCTACAATCATCTTTTCTTATTTTATGATTGTTTAGTTTACAATCCTCATTCTTTCCTCTTTAATTATGTCGTCTTATGATTATTTAACTCTGGTGGTTCCTTGATCTTCTAACTCCTTAGGTTTTTCTTTGAACCTACTCATATTACCTTAACTTGTTTCATATGCATTCTTTGAATTTATCACCAACTAAAATCTATTTGAGATTATTCTTATTATTTTTACCATCTTCATCTTGTAAACATCGTCTATTCATTAACGCTTACTGTAAGATCCTGACTTTTATGGAATAAAAGTCATATTTAATTTATGATTATTATTCTAAAATTGTAAAATATTAAATTGATAAATGGTCATATACGCAATTAATCGGATAAATGAGTAATTAAAAGAGGAGATATTAAAATTGTGGGCCACTGGGGAGGCTGCTGATTACAAGAATGTGTGGGAGACAAAAGAAAAAGGAAAAGAAGAAAGAAAGAAAAAGAAAGAAGAAAAGAGGAAAGAAAGAGAAAAAGAAAGGAAGAAATTAAAGAGGGAAATAAAAGAAAGAGGAGAGAGAAAAAAAATTATGATTCTCTTTATTCCTCCACTCCTTCCATCCCCTCTCGGTGGAAGAAATCAGAAGAAATAAGAGAAGAGATAGAGAGAGAGAAAAAGAGAGGAAGAAGAAAAGAAGAAGGGGAAAGAATAAATGAAGAAGAATTAAGAAAACGTATGTTTAAAAATCTTTGATTTATTCTTAGATTTGAGTTTTTATAGATTTTATGTAAAGAGCACATATTTATGTATGTATTGGATGGTTTAAAATTGCATAACCATGAATCAAATGAGAGAAATCTAGAAATCAAAAGAAGAATGAAAAATCTAAATTTTCAGAAAAATTAGTTTAACTACTTGATTTTGTAACATCTGTAACTCCTTGTGTATAATGAGTTAGGAGATGAGCCATATATCAAAAGAAAGCCCTAAAAGTAAGCTAAACATAGAATCAAGAATTACTCAAAAATTCTTTGTGGTTTGTTCGTGGTGACTGTTTGAATGAAACTGGTTCGAAAGACTCATAGTCCGAAAAATCAGTTTTCTTAAGCTCTATTGCGTGAGTTATAATTTTCAATCCGACCATTGGATCGTTGTAATTTTTGAATATGTTATACATATATAAGTTGAGTATATGTGTATAAATTTTGAACCGTTAAAGATTAACGTATGATTTGTTATGAATTTCATGAGGTGTCTGGTTCAAAAATTTTCAAGGAGAATTATGTATAATATTATTTAATTTATTATCAAGTAAATTTATAATTTTCTCATTAGAATTAACTAATTTGTATACAAAATTTTCAATTTAATTTATGAAAAACAAAGGCTGGTAATATAATATAAATAATATAATATATATACTATTAATAACATACCACATATACATATGCTGCTTAGCAACAACATTGATTACTTTCCTCTTACTTTTTTTTTATAAGTAGCAGGTTCAATATATATATATATATATATATATAAACATTCTCAATGTTTTCTGCTCCAACCAAAGTAATCTAGCAATCTCTACAATTAGCCTTTCGTATTATAGAATATGCATTTAAAATCCCACATGGAAGTTCATTATTCAAATCAGCTATTTTCTCCATATGATACTCACGAAAGAAGTTTAAATTAAAATAAGGTTTTTACACTTTTTTCTTGATAAACTCTTTTATGGTTATTGAATTCAATACTCTCTAATTGCTATATGATCACATCGGTAATAAACAATTAATTAACAACTTACCTGATTAACAATTCTTCCGGTTCGTTCAGGCTTCAGCCGCCTTCTTTCTTCTTTTCTCTCCACCAATTCGTAACAAAATATATGTGAGGAAGATTAGGTTTAGTTATTAATTTATTAAATATTAATTCTCCTAATTTAAATAGGATTTATTATTACCCACAAATATAAATTAAACCCAATAAATTTTTAAGCTCAAATTATACTAAATTAATTTACCCATCACTTATTAATATTTAGTAGCTCACATAATTTAAATAACTAGTTTGATCCAAATAAAAACAAGGTCCAATTAATATGTTTTAAAATTAAATAATTTTTTTAATTTAATAATTATTTTTATTTTTATTTCGGGTATTACATCACCTACCCCTTAAAAAGGATTCCGTCCCCTGAATCGAATGAGTAACAAAGATTTACTTGACATTAACGAGGTGAGGATACTCTTGCGGAATAGTCTCTTATGCGTCCCAAGTAGCTTCGCGCTCCGGATAATTTTAGGAAAAAATAAAATTTATATTTAATTATTAACAAAAATTTGGATTATTACAAAATAGGCAACTGAATCTTTAAAAGAATTTTTTTTTAGATTTTAATTATTTTTCTGCAGGTTTTGAAATGTACTTTATATTATTCTCCCCCCCCCCCATTTTTTATGATGACAAAGGGGGAAAAGAAAAATATTATGTCACATGCTATCACATGTTATATACTACTGCTATGAATTGTTGCATGTTGGTGTTTTAAAATTTTAAATTTTTGAAAGGATTGCGTAAACTGAGGGGGAGCTTTATAGACAATATTTTTAGTTCATTGTCATCATCAAAAAGAGGGAGATTGTTGGTTCTAAAACTTTTAATTTTTTTTATGATAACAATCAGAAAGGATCAAGGGCTTACCCCTTGATCCTATATACCTTGCATACCCTCTTTAATGATGGTCCGTCATTATAGGTTCGGTCCGTCGCTATATGTTGTTCGTCGCTAAAAGTTAAAACAACGATTCTCTGATATAGAAACGGATCGAATCGTCGCTAAAAGGGGTGAGCATGATATATAAAATAATGGGGTGAGCCCTTGAAATGGAATGTGATAACAATAATTAGTAAATAGATTAAATAAAAGGGTAGAATCTTCTTTATATGATTTATATTATAATTGTTTTAGTTATCTTATTTACTTTGACCAAAAAAATTTTCTCAATGTTATTGAATTGATAATTTAAATATCAAGTGTTAGTTCATATAGTGAAATTTCCTAAGGCAAAGAAATCTCCTATTATTTTTCAAAAGTTTATTCACAAAAAGGGGCAAAATAATTTTTAAAACAAAAATTGCATGCAAGCATGTGTATTTGTGTGTGTGTGTGTGTATGTGTATATATATCTGAATATGTATGTATATAATTATATATGTGCATGAAGAACATTAAATGAAGGGTTTATTATCTTTGACCGAAAGATTGCAAAATTGGAAGCTTAAATTCAAGACAATCTTTTTGGGACACGGTTTATGTGCTGGCTTTGAGAATTGAGAAAGAACATGTGCTGTATGACCTCAACTTTTTATGAATAAAGATTTAATTTCTCTAATTATTATTTTGAATAATAAGGTGTTGATTTGATATAATGGTTTAGTTATGGGTAATATGTGCAAAGTTTGCAAAGTAAGCAAATTTGTCATAAAATATTCGTTTTGTCGGGAAATATTCTTTTGGTCGAAAAATATTCTTTTTGTCAGGGAATATCCGTACGATGGCGTAATCATTGGTGAACCACATAACAGAATAACTGTTAGATATAGAAAGCGACAGAAATAAACTTTTTATAAAAATAACAACAAAACTTTTATCGTTAACTGTTGAAATACCCGGTGATAAAAGTATAGTAATACGCGTGGTTGCACAGTAGCACACGGTATTGCATAATATTTTTAATTATTGATTCTTATGTAAGAAGTCATTCAGTTTCATTCAATAATTGCCACAATAATTGTTGCACAATATATATCATATTATTGATTCAATTATTGTTACAGTATCATCTACACAATATTTTATACTATTAAATCAGTAATTGACACGACACAATTATTCATATTATTAGTTAGCATTATTGGCAATGTCAGAAAATTCTGTTGAGAAAAAGGGGTTAGGTTATATAATTACGCGCTAACAAGGATAAATCCTTATCGGAAAGCCCCCTCTTTCTTGGGAATGATCTGGTTGTTAATATTATGATGCTTATAATATTAATTATGAATAATTATTATGTGGTAGATATTGGTTTAATTTTGATATAAATGAAGGAATTAAGCCTTAGATATTTGTTGAAAGTTTGGCATATTTTTATGTGGAATTATAATTATTTTCTCCGATAAAATATTCATTCATATATATTATTATACAATATTATAATTGTATATTCTACTAAGGTAAAGTATATTATTTTATTTCAATACTCGTAAGAAATATTATTTTCTTTCATACTCCATATTATATAAGGGATATTATTTCATTTCATATTTTTAAATTTAAACTTACTATAGTAAGTATTGCTTCTATAATTCCTAAAATGATTAAAAATTCTTTAAGTTTTGCGCTTCATCTAATATCATTTTATTGGAATATTGGTTTTAACATTCTTATTAAATTTTAATCTTTTCATATTAGGATACTATTCATTGGTACTATTTATACAATACTATTCATACAGTACTATTCGTACGGTACTATTCACGAGTAATATTCACAATAGAAATTAAATTTCTTTTATGTCAAAATTATTTTTGATACATGAATATCATTCTTGAATTTTACTTCATAAATAGTTATCATGTTGACAATTTGGACATTTTTAAACTTAGGATAAATTAAATTAGATTTCTCTAATATTTATCTTTGATCTTAGTTGATTGAATCTTTATATCATTGTCATCATCATGCATATATTGTATTGAAAGTCCTCTTTGGCTCGTAGTGCAAAGATGGACTGTTGATTGACATGATTATGACCATGAATTATTTATTGGTATAATCATAACCTTTAATGTTACAAATAAGGTTTGTGGTGAAAGTCCTCTTTGGCCGTACTGCATAGATGGACAGGTGTTTGACATGATCATGACCACTGGTGATTCTAACGAATATTCTTGGCCCGTAGTGCATGGATAATTCGTTGATTTGAAATATTTATTGATTGGTGTTATATGGATAAAATATTGATGATGGACTTTTAAATCATAGAAGATAGTAGATATCATGCTCTACTTGATCTTCTAATGGATTGTTGTTTCCGTTGCGGTTGTGATCTAAAACTTATTGTCTATTGTATTCTATCAGATTTTTTCCTGTTGAGGACTAAGGATAATTTGTTATACATTATCTTAGTCATAATATTCTTTACTGGGCTAGTTGAGCCCACCCTTTTCCTTTTGGTTCCATTGTTCTTCTCATGAGGTGAAAATATAGCTGGGACTAGTCGGGGAGTGGATTAGTGGTACAAGATGGTTATATTAGTAATCCTCACTATTTTGTAAAATAGTGTGATAAGAATTGTAATGAGAATTTTATTTGAGTTTGGATATTGTCTACGAGATAATATTTGTATTAAAACTCACAGCGTATGCTTTGTCGTAATGTACACGACAATTAGTGGTTATATAAATGAAGTTGTATTTGAATTCTGTACCATGTATTTGGCGACTCAAAATGGGTCATGTGGACCTATTTTGGGGGCGTCACAGTTGGTATCAGAGCTTAGGGATATGAACTCTGGTGGAGATCTGGGATTAGAACTAGGAGGGGAGAGATGAGTAAATCTTTTGCTAGTGTGTCCTACCTAAGCTTATTTGTTATTAGTCGGTCAGAATATAGGGATAATATGTGAGGATGGCATCTGAAAATTTTGAGATAAGCAATGGAGCACATGAGACCGTTGCGACACCGCCAATCAATAACCAAGATAATGTGTATCAGGAAGATAATAATCCTCATGTAAACAATAACACCGACCAAATGATGAACGATGGGATGTTTAGGAGCTTTCTACAATTCTTGCAACACCAAACGAGAGAGACACCTGTTCAAAATGCAAGTGGAAATAATGGCACCTCACTGCTGGTCACTACTAAGCAATTCAAGGAGTTGGGACCGTAGGAGTTTTTGGGAAAGCTAGAGCCACTATAGGCAGAGGCATGGATTAAGCAATTACAAAGATATTAGATATCTTGGGATGCACTAAAGAGCAAACGGTTCCATTCGCCACCTTTATGTTGCGAGGAGAGGCAGATTGCTGGTAGGAATATGTAAAACACACTCATCTGTCTGCACTTAAGATGTTTTGGGAGAAGTTCCAAGAATTATTCAACGACAAGTACTTTCTAGAAAGTATTTGTCACATGAAGGAGGGAATTTATCAAACTGGAACAGAATAATATGATTGTATCGTAATACGAAGCCAAGTTTGCGGAGTTATCTAAGTTTGCATCTCATTTGGTAGATAATGAGGAGCGAATGACACGAATGTTTTTGAGAGGGTTGAAATCCGAAATTCGTCAACATCTCATCTCTCATAAACTTTGTGTGTATTCAGATTTTGTAAATAGAGCTTAATTATTTGAGTGGGATTATGAGTCAGCTCAACCAAAAGACATCAACCAGCATCACGATAATAGTCATACCAGTGGCAATAGTCATCGAAGCAATGATAACCAACGTACCAAAAATGGTAACCACTTCGGTGGTAATCCTGGCCAAGATAATAGAAGAAATGCGTCAAGTGGAAATTTCAAAAATAGAAGATTTAACAATGACGAAAAGTCATCGGCAGCAGCACCGGCACCATCAACCATTTCTAGGGGAGGAGAACGACCGCCAGTTAGATGCTACAGATGCGGAAAGGAGGGACACATTAGTCCAAACTGTACACAGCCTTCCAAGGTGTGTTTTAGTTGTAGAAATGATAGTCACATAACTCAATTTCATCCTGTAGCGAAGCTAAGTCCAGTTGGGACAGTGGCACCAAAGGCGGTTACGGACAAAAAAAAGTCGGTGGTTCAAGGGAGAGCGTTTGTCGTGACTTCCCAAAAGGCGAGGAACCCGAACAAAGTTATCACGGGTTAGATAATCATAAACTCTTGCAAAGTCTATACCTTATTAAATACAAGTTTTATCCATTCTTTTATTTCACCTACTTGTGCTCAAAGTTTGAACTTGACCCCTGAGAAATTAGACTTTGACTTATCTGTTGAAACTCCGTTAGGAGAAAACCTTCATTACATCCACTGGTTATAAATCTTGCTTGATTCAAATTGGCACCATCACATTACCTGTTGATCTCATTTTTTTTGAAAATACTTGCATTTGATGTGATTTTAGGGATTGATTGGTTAACTACTCATCATGCTCAAATTAAATATTTTCGTAAGGTCATTAGTTTTCATATTCCTAACCAACATGTTATGCGGATTCAAGCAACCAAACCACTAAAGTCAATCACTGGCATATCAAGCCATAAAGCCATTCATTTATTAAAACATGAATGGCAAGCTTTCTTAGCCCATGTTATGGATTCAAACAAAAATATGTCAGATTTGAATTATATTTCTGTTGTTAATGAATTTTTTAACGTATTTTCTAAAGAACTTTTTGGGCTACCCCCAAAGCGTGAAATCAAATTTTATATTGACCTTGAACCCGGTACAAACCCATTTCCAAAATCCCATATCGAATTGCTCCTATTGAATTTCAGGAGTTAAAAACCCAACTATAAGAGTTGTTAGACATTGGTTTCATTCGTCCTAGTACATCTCCTTGGGGTGCTCCTATTTTATTCGTAAAAAAGAAAGATAGGAGTATGTGACTTTGCATTGACTATCAGGAGTTGAACCATGTTATCATAAAAAATAGGTACCCATTACCTCGCATTGATGACCTGTTTGACCAGTTGCAAGGTGCTAAATACTTCTCAAAGATCGATCTTCATTCTGGATATCATCAGTTAGAGATTAAAACTGATGACATTCCAAAGACTTCTTTCAGAACTCGATACAGACATTACGAATTTCTAGTCATGTATTTTGGATTGACTAATGCTCCTGCTGCTTTCATGGATATGATGAACTGAGTATTCAAGGAATATTTGGATTATTTTGTGGTTGTTTTTATTGATGACATCCTCATCTATTCCAAAAGTCTTGAAGATCATGAGTAACACTTGAGGCT
This sequence comes from Panax notoginseng, assembly GCA_016801055.1. Lineage (NCBI taxonomy): Eukaryota > Viridiplantae > Streptophyta > Magnoliopsida > Apiales > Araliaceae > Panax > Panax notoginseng. Next base: position 64,368,888 of record CM029016.1, read on the forward strand.
AATACTCTAAAAGCTTCGTGAAAATAAGCTATACGATAAGTTTAAGAAATGCGAGTTCTGGCTTGAGAAAGAAGCATTCCTTAGGCACGTGATATCGAAATATGGAATATTAGTTGACCCGGCAAAGATTGAAGCAGTAAAAAGTTGGGAGCAACCTAAGTCAGTAATTGAAGTACGTAGCTTTCTAGGCTTAGCTGGTTATTATCGGAGATTCGTTGAAGAATTTTCTCTAATCGCTACTCCATTAACTCAGCTAACTCAAAAAGATACAAAGTTTGAATGGAGCGAGGAATGTGAGAAGAACTTCCAAGAACTAAAGAGGAGGTTCATTTTAACACCTGTTCTGATAATACCATCAGGTTTGGAAGGATTTGTCATCTACAACGATGCTTCAGGCAGAGGTTTAGGATTTGTTCTCATGCAACATGGGAAAGTTATAGCCTATGCCTCACGACAACTCAAAGAATATGAGAGGAATTATCCTACTCATGATCTAGAGTTGACAGTAGTCATTTCTGCGCTAAAGATCTAGAGGCACTACCTGTATGGCGAGAAAGTGGAGATCTATATAGATCATAAAAACATCAAATATTTCTTCACCCAAAAGGAACTCAACATGCGGCAACGATGTTGGCTCGAGCTGTTAAAAGATTACGACTATACCATTCAATACCACTCTAGAAAAGCAAACGTGGTAGCTAACGCGTTGAGTAAAAGATCTTATGCGGGTACGAGTGCGATGTTGTTACCCATTTTATCTGACTTACAAAGGATGGAGATAGAGTTAAAAACTTCAGGGACCCACGTGAATATGGCAAATATACGAGTAGAACTAACTTTAATCGATAAAGTTAAAGCTACTCAAGCTACAGCCCTGGAGCTAATGAGTATAAAGAAGAAAGTACAAGAAGGTGTTAGTCCAGAAGCAAGAATCGACGAAGAAGGAATACTTCGAGTCAACTCCAGACTTTGTGTTCCTAACGACTCTGAATTGAAGTATAAAATCATGATTGAGGCACACAACACACCGTTTGTAATCCATCCTGGGAGTACCAAAATGTATCGTGATCTTTGACATATATTTTGGTGGAGCAGTATGAAGAGAGAGATCGCAGAGTTTATCTCAAGGCGTTTAACTTGTCAACGTGTCAAGGTGGAGCATCAAGTACCAAAAGGTCCATTTCAACCACTAGAGATTCTAGAATGGAAGTGGGAGCACATCAACATGGATTTTGTTACTGGTCTTCCCAAGATTTCTCAAGGCATAGATGTGATTTGGGTCATTGTCGATAGATTAACCACGTATGCTCATTTCTTGCCTATACGAGAAACTTATTCACTTAAATGTCTTGCTTGTATGTATATAAATGAGATTCTGAGATTGCATGGTATGTCAGTATCCATAGTTTCTAATAGAGACCCAACATTCACTTCACGAATTTGGGTCAACTTGCAGAAAGCTATGGGCACTGATTTACGATTCAGTTATGCATATCATCCTCGAACGGATGGGTAATCAGAAAGGACTATTCAAACTCTTAAAGATCTATTGAGACTCTGCGTTCTAAACTTCAAAGGAAGTTGGGACAAGTATTTACTATTGGTGGAATTCTCCTACAATAATAGGTATCAAGCAAGTATAGGCATGACTCCATTCGAGGCGTTATATGGACGAAAGTGTCATTACCCAATATGTTGGGACGAGGTGGGTGAAACAACGTTGTTGGGACCAGAATTGGTATGCATGACTATGAAAAAGATTCAAATGATCCAACAACGGATACAAACCTCACAAGATCGATAAAAGAGTTATGCTAATCTTCATCGAAGGAACGTGGAATTCAATGTTGGAGATTATGTGTTGTTACGTGTTTCTCCATGGAAAGGAGTTACGAGATTTAGAAAGAAAGAAAAGCTCAACCCTAGATTTATTGGTCCATTTGAAATCCTCGATCGAGTAGTAACTATGGCCTATAGACTTGCTTTACCGCCAAGTATGTCTCGTGTTCATAACATTTTCTACATATCCATGCTACATAAATATGTGAAAGACCCGAATCACATTATTGAATTAAAACCAGATGAGATAACAGAAGATTTAAAGTATGAAGAGGTACCTGTTAAAATCTTGGATAAGAAGGAACATAGTTTACGCTTAAAGGTTATACCTCAAGTCAAATTTTTATGGAGAAACCATGATATTGAGGAAATGACCTCGGAGTTAGAATCTGAAATAAAAATAAGGTATCCTCATCTCTTCGACATACCAGGTACGTACATCAATTTTGAGGATGAAATTTCATAAGAAGGGGAGGTTGTAAGTGTAACGATCCCAAAATTCATACAATAATATTCTCATTCTCGATCGTTAACAATACAACTTTAATCTATCTTTACATCATTATTCGATATTAAACTCACTAAAAATGCAGAATGTTTAAAACTTTTATACATTTCATTCTGTATTGCCCTAAATCGCAGCCTTTACATTACATCTCTTCGATTCAAATGTATATCATGAATCGTTACAACAAAATAACTTTACAAAATCTTACATCATAAATAGATATCCAAATACACCGGATAGCTCAACTTACAATTCAACAATATATTACATTTAAAATATTAAATACATTTCTCATAAAACATAAGTAATCTTCGCGAATATGGATCTCTATAATTCACTTATCACATATCCTTACCTTGAAATCTTGACCTGCGAAAATGGTTATTTGCAAGGTTGAGCTCGACAACCCAGCAAATCAAACAGTTTTCATGCATCGCATAACACATAATAGCATACTTATCATACATCTCATAAACATTGAACTAACATAACATACATGCTGCAGTTCATATAACAAGTATAAAAATTGAGTTCCTTACTCAATCAGCATTCATTACTCAATCAACGTAGTCATATATTGACTTTAACGTTTCATGTTTTCAACATATATATAACACATCATACTATTTGCAATAAAGATTTAAAACAGTTAGTCATCAAGTTAACATAGCAAATAGGAACTGAAAGACTTGCCTTGATCATTGTTTACCAATTACTGAAAACAGCTTAGATGCTTTGTGTACATCCTACAACAGTTCAAAGGTTCATATTCATATGCATTAGTTACAGATATAATGAAACCACATTGCCTCTTAGTCTTAATCTTTTTATAGCTTTCATCTCTTTGAAACTCAACATATATCTTCAGGTGTTTACTCCTCTTCGTATGACCCTTATCATTACATAATCCCATCTTGTTTTTTTTCTTTATACTTCTTTCGTAACCGACACTTAACTTTCGTTAAAGTCGTCATAGATTCCATTACCTCATATTAGATTTATTACACTTGTTAACAACAACTAAGTTAACCTCCGCCTTATATCTCGTTAAGCTTCTCTTACAATTGACGATTAAGTCTTCTAACGCGTACTTACATCCTTTTAAACATATATTAGGTTAATTAATCAAATTAACCTTCACATCGTTCTTTCAACTTTATCTCATGCTTTCCAAAACATTTACTCAAATGGGTACTTACCATGAAGATAAGTCCCTTATATTGTCCCTACACCATTTTGGATGTATATTAGGTTAATTTCAATTTAGTTAACCTTTAAATCATGCTTCCAAATTCTTCCTTTAATTGATACTTAATAATAATTTTGGTATTTAAAGTCTTCCAATATGTGCTCGTTAAGTGTTTAATGGACATTAGAATCGATTATGTAACATTCCTCTTTACTATACATTAAAGCTCTCCTCATTGTCTCTGTTTAGCACACGGCGCGGCCGCGCCATGTTTGCCTTTGATCTCTACGCGGCCGCGCTCCAGCGCGACAGCGTCCATTTTGGCTTGGGTTGCAGCGCGGCCGAGCTGCAACGCAGACTCAATTTCTGCAGTTCGCGACAAAGCAATGTTCATCCCAAAACACCCAATTTCTTCACTTCAACATTAATTTAAACATACCCAAACATCATAAACTTTGTTAAATCAATTCTAAACATGTATTTATCCATTCTAAACACATAACCCATATAGAACCACCAATTTAAAGCATCAAATCACATGTTCATATACTACTCCTATATTTTCCATATAATTAATGAAAATCTCACACTACGAATTCGTTTTACATCCGTTTTGACTCGTTCAACATGAGTTGTTTTCGTTTTTCGACATATTAACAACTTCCATTATCAATTTACAGTTTAGGGAATGAATTCAAAACTAATTTTGACTCCAAAACAGACCATGTAATATATATAAAACCAAAACTCAAATTCTTCACTTTCAAACATGTTTTCATGAATTCGATACTTCAAAAATCATCTATAAAAAACATATAACAGATTATGTAATCCCAATACACATAAAACTAATTTCTCAACAATTAACCCTAGAACTTCAATTACAGATAACTTAGAAAACAAAACTAAGAACTCGAAACTTTAAACTAGATTGCTTACCTTTAATTAGCTAGATAATTAGAGAAGCTTGATTAATCTTCTTCCTCTTCTTTGATTCTCAGAATTTCTTCTCAATTACAAAGAATTCTCTCCCTTTCTCTAATCATCTCTTTTGTGTTCCTAACCTTAGAAAAAAAACGCATAACATATAACTGCCTCCCTCTCCCCCCCCTCACGTACGTCGGGTGCAAAATAAAAAGGCGTCAGTTACAATAAACCAAAAGCCATAGAGCTGCGTTTGGTTACACACAATTTCCCCCATACTAGATTATTTTAATAATATTATATTATATAGTTTTTATTTGCCACACATGTCATCAATTTAAATAGCTTACAATTACCATTATAATTATGATTTTCATTATAAGCATACTTATGCTTAATAAATTTTTATATATCCAATTTAATTATTAAATTAATTTAACTTTATTTCTTTAATTATTAAGGAATTTATTTAATTTAATTATTTTATTAAATTAAACCTTCAAACAATAACATTACCATTATTCAATTTCATTACTAAATTAATGCACCATATTTCATCAATTATTTCTTTATCTCAATAAATAAATTAATTAAAATATTTATTTAATTTAATAAATATTTAAAATTAATTATAAAATTCATTTAATTTCTTCAATAGTTACATTAACTATTTAAACCTCACTTTCCCAATATATATAATATATATATATATATATATATATATATATATATATATATATATATCAGATTACATATTTCACAATATATAACACATATATACACATACTTAAACTCAAAACATCTTATAATAAGAATTTTATTTATTAAATTCTTATTTAAATAATTTTTGAAAATCCGGGTTGTCACAGTAAGACCCCAACTTTTTATTGATATTTAATTTCTATAACATATATTTTGAATAATAAGGTATTGATTTGATATAATGCTTTATTTATGGGTGATATGTGCAAAGTTTGCAAAGTAAGTAAGTTATCATAAAATATTCATTTTATTGGGAAATATTCGTTTGGTCGGGAAATATTCTTTTTGTCAGGGATTATCTGTACGACGGCGCAATCATTGGTGGACCATATAACGGAATAACTGTTGGATATAGAAAGCGACAGAAATAACCTTTTTATAAAAATAACGACAAAACTTTTACCGTTAACTGTTGAAATACCTGGTGATAAAAGTACAATAATACGTGTGGTTGCATAATAGCACACGATATTGCATAGTATTTCTGATTATTGATTCTTATGTGAGAAGTCATTCAGTTTCATTCAATAATTTCCACAATAATTGCTGCACAGTATCTCATATTATTGATTCAATTATTGTCACAGTATCATCTACACAGTATTTTATATTATTAAATTAATAATTGACATGACATAATTATTCATATTATAAGTTAGCATTATTGGCAATGTCTAGAAAATTCTGTCAAAGAAAGTGGTTAGGTTATATAATTGCGCACCAATAAGAATAAATCCTTATCGAAAATCCCCATCTTTCCTGGGAATAATCTTGTTGTGAATATTATGATGCTTATAATATTAGTTGTGAATAATTATTATGTGGTGGATATTAGTTAAATTTTGATATAAATGAAGGAATTTAGCCTGAGATATTTATTGAAAGTTTGGCATATTTTTCTGTAGAATTACAATTATTTTCTCCGATAAAATATTCATTCAAAAATATTATTAGAATATATTATAATTGTTTAAATAATAATATTATTCTAATATATATTTAAGCATGTGAGAAAGGATGGAGGTGAACAAGTTGCTTTGGAATTCTTTTTTTTCCAAATTGAGTTTGTAAGTTCATTTTTTTCAAAATAAATGCATGCACTCCTTTCTAAGTGGGTGATTTCTCCTACAAAGTTGTGTTTTCTAAGTGTGGGCCCTCGCCATAAGGAGATGGGAGGAATTAGGAAGAGAAGAAAGAAAGGGAGTTAGGCAGGTTAGGCAGGAATTAGGCCACATGCTTAATTTTTTTCTCCCTCCATTGCACTATAAAAGGGAGGTTAGCCCTCCTTTCTAAACACACCATTACAATATCAGAAATTTTTACTCTATAGTATTGTGAGTATTTCTCTTGAGTATAAGTATACTTTGAGTGCAGCCTTTTGTGCAAGATTTTCTCAGAATAATATCTGATATTCCAGTCAAATCTAGTTTCTACTAAAGTAAATGATATTATATTATTTAAATACTCGTAAGAAATATTATTTTCTTTTATACTTCATATTATGTAAGGGATATTATTTTATTTTATATTCCTAAATTTAAACTTACTATGGTATGTATTGCTTCTATAATTCCTAAAATGATTAAAAATTTCTAAAGTTTTGCGCTTCATCTAATATCATTTCGTTGGAATATTGGTCTGAATATTCTTATTAAATTTTAATCTTTTCATATTGGGGTACTATTCATGGGTACTATTCATACAGTACTATTCATGAGTACTGTTAATAATAGAATTTAATTTCCTTTTTTGTCCAAATTATTTTTGATACATGAATATCATTCTTGAATTTTACTTCACAAATAGTTATAATGTTGACAATTTGGACATTTTTGAACTCAGGATAAATTAAATTAGAATTCTCTAATATTTATCGTTGATCTCACTTGATTGAATTTTTATATCATTGTCATCATCCTCATGTTTATATTTTGTTGAAAGTCATCTTTGGCCCATAGTACAAAGATGGACTGTTAATTGGTATGATTATGACTAGGAATTATGTATTGGTATAATCATAACCTTTAATGTTGCAAATAAGATTTGTGGTGAAAGTCCTCTTTGGCCTATAGTGCATAGATAGACAGGTGTTTGGCATGATCATGACTACTGGTGATACTAACGAATATCCTTGGCCCGTAGTGCATGGATAATTCGTTGATTTGAAATATTTATAGATCGGTGTTACAGAGATAAAATATTGATGATGAACTTTTAAATCATAGAAGATAGTAGATATCATGCTCTACTTGACTCTTTTAATGGATTTTTGTTTCCACTGCAATTGTGATCTAAAACTTATTGTCTATTGTATTCTATGAGATTTTTCCCTGTTAAGGACTAAGGATAATTTGTTCAACATTATCTTAGTCATAATATTCTTTATTGGGCTAGTTGAGCTCACCCTTTTCCTTTTGGTTCCATTGTTCTTCTTAGGAGGCGAAAATATAGCTGGGACTAGTCGGGGAGTGGAGTAGTGGTACAAGATGGTTATATTAGTAATCCTCACTATATTGTAAAATAGTGTGACAAGAATTGAAATGAGGATTTTGTGACACTCCCAAAATAGGTGTACATCACCCATTCTGAGTCGCCAAATACATGGTACAGAACTTAAATACAAACTTCATTTATACAACTGTTAAGTGTCGTGCAGAATACGATAAAACATAAGCTATGAGTTTTAATACAAATATTATCTCCTAGACAATATCCAAACTCAAAATAAGTCTTCATTACAATTATTATCACACCACTCTTACAGAATAGTGATGACTACTATAACAACCATCCTGAACCATCACTCCATTCTCTGACTAGTCCAAACTATAATCTCATTTCCAGAAGAGAACAATGAAAGAAAAGGGTGAGCTCAAGTAGCCCAGTAAGAAAATATTATGATTAAGATAAGCAGAATAAATTATCGTTAGCCTTCAACAGTGTTAAACTGGTAGAATACAATAAACAACAAGTTT